>PISX010002394.1:0-163237 GCA_004024625.1 Mellivora capensis | reverse complement strand
AATTGGCTGCTCCCATATTGGGGGCATAGATATTTACAATTGTTAGATCATCTTGGTGGATAGTCCCTTTAAGAATGATGTAGTGTCCTTCTGTATTTCTGACTACAGTCTTTAATTTAAAATCTAATTTATCTGATATGAGAATCGCTACCCCAGCCTTCTTTTGAGGCCCATTGGCATGAAAGATATTTCTCCATCCCTTCACATTCAATCTGGGTGTATCCTTAGGTTTGAAATGACTCTGCTGTAGACAACATATGGATGGGTCCTGTCATTTTATCTAATCTGCAACCCTGTGTCATTTAAGGGCGCATTTAGGCCATTAACATTGAGAGTGATTATTGATAGATATGTTTTTATTGACATCGTGTTATCTCTGAAGTCTTTCTTTCTGTAGATTGTCTCTATATTTCTGTACAATGATATTCTTGGGATTTTTCCTCTTTTATAGAACCCCCCTTAATATTTCCTGCAGTGTCGGCTTGGTGTTTGCAAACTCTTCTAAGCCCTGCCGGTCTTGGAAACTCTTTATATCTCCATCCATTTTAAATGTCAGTCTTGCTGGATAAAGTATTCTTGCCTGCATGTTTTTCTCATTTAGTGCCCTGAATATATCTTGCCAGCCCTTTCTGGCTTGCCAGGTTGCTGTGGATAGGTCTGACGTTATTCTGATGGGCTTTCCTCTGTACGTAAGGAGCTTCTTTGTCCTAGCTGCCTTCAAGAGAGTTTCTCTAGAATTATAATTCCTCATTCTTACTATCAGGTGTCTGGAGGTGTTTCAAGAATCTAAAATCTTGGTGGGGGGGAGTTCTTCCTCTAGTACATGAACGCTGTTTCCATTTGCGATATTTGGAAAATTTTCAAGAAGAACTTGTTCGACAATATCTTCTAGACTTCTTTCTTTCTCCTCCCCTTCAGGTATTCCAATAATTCTGACATTGGAATGTTTCATGGCATCATTTATTTCCCTGATTCTGTTTTTGTGGCTTCTAAGCTGTTTGTTCCAGGCTTCCTCCTGATCCTTTCTCTCTATCTGTTTGTCCTCTAGATCACTAATTCTATCTTCTGTCTCAGTTACCCTAGCTTTTAGAGAATTTAGCTTAGATTGGAACTCATTGAGAGCCTTGTGAACATCATTCTTGGTGGCTTTCAGTTCTGCCCTAATATTGTGAACATCATCCCTGGTGGCTTTCAGTTCTGCCCTAATCAATTCTGTTTGGTCGTCCATGGCTTTCTCCAACCTAGCTATTGCCTGGATAATTGTTAGCCTGAATTCCCTTTCTGACATAATATCTATGTCGGTAGCCATTAGCTCTGTTGCAGAGGGCCCATCCTCTGAATTTTTCTTCTGCTGGGCATTCCTCCTCCTAGTCATTTTGGTGAGAGATGACTGAACGGTTGTAGCTGGATGTATCGACCTTGCTGCAGTGAAGGTGCAGCTTCTGAGCAATCAAGAGTCCCCACCCAAATGAAAGAAAAAAGGAAAGAGTGAAAGCAGAAAAAGTGTGTGTGTGTGAGAGAGAGAGAGATACAGGAAAAAAGAAAGAAGGATAAAAGAGAAGGCTCAGCCCAAATGGGTCCCAAGGTAAGGTTTGTGAAGTATACAAACAGAAACAGACAAACAAAAAAGACTGATAAAAGTATATGGCAAGAGAAGAAAAAAATATATACACATATATGTAGAAGCAAAACAAAGAAACAAATAGACAAACAAAACAAAAAGAATCTTGTCAAAAAGAACCCTAAGTATAAGATTTATATACTACCAGGACAAACACAAATACACATAAATACTGGTAGGAGAAAAATATGGGATAGTGGTTTTAAATTCTTAGTGTGGGCGAGGAAGGTTATTTTGATTCTTCCTGGATGTATCTTGATATCCTTTTTAAAGACATAACTTTCCTAAGAGAACAGGGGATTAAAAATTGGTTTACCTATAGGGGTAGCATTGATTGGGGAAAGGGGATTACCTTGAAGTTTAACTCTATATGAATATAAGCAAATAAAAGTAAAGAAAAGAATGATCTAAACTAAAGTGAAATTTTAAAAAATTTTTAAAAAATAGAAAAGCAAAGAAAAACATGGGTATATGTATCAAAAAGTTCAGGTTAAAAGGTTATTATGGAATTTGATGTACTGGACATCTCACTGTGATGGTAAATAGGCTAAAAAAATCTATATAAAAGAAATGAAAAAGATTTAAAAAAATTTAAAAATGAACCAGAATAGTGGGAACGAATTAAAAATTAAACGTTGTATCTATGAAGTAGTAGAACTATAATTGTTCTCTTCTTGGGCCGGTTGGCTTTCTGGGGGAGGGGCCTGCTGTGTGGATTTTCAGGCAGTGTTTCCTGAGTTAAGTCCTCCCACCCCCCTCCAGGGGGTGGGCTCTGAGGAAACCGGGCCTTCAGGCTTTTGCTCTCTGGAGGTTTTTATGTCTGTTCATTTGTTTTCTCTCCCCTTGGCAGCTCCTGATGGTCCTTGGAGGATTAGAGGAAAGTAACTGCACCCCGACCTCCCTCCCAGAGAGAAGCCCCAGTCCGTTCCCCTCTGGGTGCTGCAGAGCAGGTTCCCAGCCGCGATCTCTGGGGACACCTGTGTGTTCTGCTTGTACTCAAAACCACAACAGCGGCGGCTGTCTGGGCAGCTCCAGACTGCCAGAGAGGTTCCACGCAGTGATCTCACACTGAGATTTTCCCTCTGGTCCAGGCTGGGAGCGCTCAGACTTTCCCGGTCCAAGAGCACTGGGCTGGCGCCGCCGTGCACCTCTCTCAGGGGAGGGGGTGGAGTGCGTCTCAGCCTCTGCTAGCACGGTGCGGTGCCTGCATGGGGACTGCAAAAAGGCTGTTTCTGCCCCGCGAGGGTCCCAGCCCCTGTCGCATGCCAAGCGCCCTTAGGAGGTCTCCTCGAGGCTCAGGGACCAAGACCTGGTTTCTCCACTGCACTCTCTCTGGCTCAACGCCAGGGGTGTCTGTCCTCCATGGGGGACTTAGTCCCTGTCCCTAACCATTCCAATTCCCACAATTTCCCCCTGCAATCCTTTGCTCTTTTTGAGTGCTTTCTATCCGACTTCAAGTTAATGCTGGCCCCCAGTCAGGGCACTGCAGGCCCTGCAGGAGGCCCCCAGTAGGACACTCTCGTATTGGGGTATTACTTCCCAATGGGCCTCCTCTGGTGGCTCCCTCCCCCTTTTGTTTATCTTCCGATACCAGTCCTGCGTTCCCACTCCGCTTTACCTGCCCACTGGCATCTTCTGCCCCCATAGAGATCCTGACGTGTAGAATTCTGATCTCAGGCTGATTTCATGGGTGATTGGAGTTCCTTGGTAGGTAATCAGCTCACTTTAGGGGACCGGTTGAACCGGCACCTCCTCCTAGTTCCCCGCTATCTTCAGGGAGAAACTATACTGTCTTTATAGCTGCTCAAACTTAGCATTTCCTACACCATCCTAAAGGGTTGAGGCCATGTCAAGAATGGAGAGAGTAGGGACCAAAATGTCAATGTACGAGCATCCTGAATCCCCTCCCCACATGGAGCAATGAGAGAAAGCCAGGGACCACAGTGGCTCCTACAATTAGGAGATTAAAGCAGTAATAAAAACCACCCAATAAACAAAAACCCGGGACCAGATAGCTTCATTGGTGAATTCAATCAATCGTTTCAAGAAAAAATTATAACAATCCTTCCTAAACTCTAAAAAATAGAAGAGGGAACACTTTCAAGTTCATTTTACAAAGCCAGCCTTGACCGCATACCAAAAGCCAGACAAGGACACTACAAGAAAAGAAAATTATGGGCCAGTATTCCTAATGAACATAAAAGCAAAAGTCCTCAATAAAATATTAGCAAACAAAATTCAACAGTATCTTAAAATGATCACTCACCATGATCAAGTGGGATTTTTTCCTCATGCAAAGGTGGTTCAACTATGCCGGTTGATAAATATTATATACCACATTATTAAAATGGAATTGGATTGTAATTTGGCACAGCCACTGTGGAGAACAATATGGAGGTCTCTTAAGAACTTAAAAATAGAACTACCATATGACCTAGCAATCCTTCTGGGTATATACCTAAAGGAAACAAAAACACTATCTTGAAGAGATATCTGCATGTTCATTGCAGCATTTTTTACAATAGGCAAGACATGGAAACAACCTAAGTGTCCATTGACAGATAAATGGGTAAACAAAATGTGATAGATACATACATACAATTGAATATTATTTATCCTTTAAAAAAAAAAGGAAAAGAAGGAAAACTATTCCATTTGTGATAACGTGGATAAACCTGGAGGCCCTTCGGCCAAGTGAAATAAGCCATACAGAGAAAGACAAATAAATACTTATATGTAAGTGGAATTTTTTTTTAAGTAGTATAAATTGCAGAAACAGAGTGGTGGTTGCCAGGGGGTAGGGCATGGGGAAAATAGGGAGAGGCCTGTAAAAGGGAACAAACTTTCAGTTACAGGATGAATGAGATCTAAAGATCTATTGTCTAATATGGTGGCTGTAGTTGATAATATTGTATAATTGAAATTTTCTAAAAGAGTAGAACTTGTATTCTTACCAAAAATGAAAAAAATAGGTAAATATGTGAGGTGGTGGGCATGATAATTAACTCCATGGTAGGAGTCCTTTCACGAGATAGACATATATTAAATCATCATGTTATATACTTTAAGTATGTTACAATTTGTCAGTTATATCTCAGCAAAGCTGGAAAAAAAATGAAACCTCGTCTTTTTATCTCTCTCTGAGTGTATATACTGAACTACTTTTTGGACTCAAACAAGCTTCTTCACCCTCATTTTTAGATGATGACTGCTTATCCTTCAAGACTCAACTTAGAAGGTTTTCCAAAAGGCCTTTCTTGATCTCCTTCCCACTCCAGCACCCTGTACCTGACTTAACACAACATGTATCATACTGAATTTCAGTTGGACTCTTTACTTATCTTTTTGCCAAATTGGACCATGAACTCTGTTAAGTGAGGGAACTACCCTTGCCAATGTTGTACTGTTAAAGCCTAACACAGAGTCTATTATGTAGTAGGTTCTCAGTAAACATTTATTAAATGGAAGAGTGAGTGAATATAAGCATATCATGCAAGGATGAAAATTAGTTGTTTCCCAGTGGAGTTTCAGGGAGTCTGGTCCAACTCTATAAATTCTGAGATAGAATGGTTACTCTCTCTAGTCTTCCTGTGTCCCTATTTATTGAACTATCCCATTGCTTCTCAGCCTTTTGGCTAAGATCAAGTGTACTGAACATCCTTTATCCATCAAAGTGAACATGAGCTAAGAATGGACTTGAGATACAATGGTGGAAGGGATCTTAATGGCTCAAGTTTTAGACAAAGGAGGTAGATTAATCCAAGGAAGGAACATTTTATTTCCAGAGATTTGGAAAGATTGAGTAAGATGTATCCCTAGATATATCTTTTCTATATGAATGATTGTGACCTGCATGAGCACAATGTCTTGTTATCCTGGATTGGAAGGTTTATGCAAGTGAGGTAGGGTCCTTTGGAGGTATGCTCAGCCTGTGGAAGTGGAGAACAAATAAGATTTGCTCTTGTCAGGATGCCTGGGTGGCTCAGTTGCTTAAGTGTCTACATTTGGCTCACGTCATGATCTCACTGAGGTCCTGGGATCGAGTCCTGTGTGGGGCTCCCAACTCTTTGAGGAACCTGCTTCTCCCTCTGCCTGAAGCTCCCCCTGTTAGTACACTCTCTTGCTCTCTCTCTCTCTCTGATAAATAAATAAAATAAATCTTAAAAAAGAAAGATTTTCTCTGGTCTAACAGGTATGGATCTAGACAAATCTATTACTATACTGTTATAACTCCATGGTCTTCATTTTTTTTTCAACTACATGATACAGGTAGAAATTACTAGAGAACAAGATTAACTTTGATAACTACCCAGAAAATTTGTGAGATAGATGAGTCTCTTGAGATGGTGTGATTTTATGGAGAATTTGGAGTTGCTGTTTGCCTTTTCCTGCTTTTAAAATAGATCTTACACTGTCTTCTGGAATTTGTTTCCTATCAATTGTGAGTTTTTGAACCAGAGTATAGATAGAGCTTGCTTAAACAACAATAAAACCAAACTATACTTAGCTACATCACCCAAGACAATGAAGTATACTTCATTTCCATCTTCCTGACAGAGAGATTTTTAACCTCTAAAAGAAGTAATTGTAAAGATTTGTGAGTTCTTCATATTGAAATATATTATACTACAGTAATCTTTTTTTTAAGATTTCATTTATTTATTTAAGAAAGAGAGAGCACAAACTGGAGGGGTTGGAAGAGGCACAGAGGGAGAGGGAGAAATGGTCTCACTGCTGAGCAAGGAGTTTGATGCAGGACTAGATCCCAGGACCTTGGGATCATGATGTGAGCTGAAGGTAGACATTTAACCAACTGAGCCACCCAGGCATCCCTCCTGCAGTAACTTTTAAAATAAGAGAATATTGCATATTTTCAATACACTTTTTAAGCATATCTTATTCCATATATGTCTCCTATGAAGCTAGACATGAACTAATTCTTTTAATAATCAAACTTTAAAAATGGGGGCTGACACTAGCTCAACTTGTAGGAAGGAGCTCATTGAGCTATTAACAGATGGAATTGAAACAAAGACTTCTATTTCTCATCCTCTAGACCATGCTGCAGTTATCAGCACTATAACAGATAATGATAGCTGGTTAGTCTAATAGCAGAAAGCTTTAAAATGTCGTCTCCATATTTAAATCCTCATGATGTCATTTTTCTTTCTAATACATCCTAGCAGAAAATTCCCGTAGATCTTCATTTTAGAAGTTGCATGTAGTGGAAATGGTGGAGATGAGTAATTTGGAGAAAACCTAGAATGGAAGTTGGGATTAATTGGGAGTATAGGCTTCCCTACAGCCAAATGTGAATTAAAACTCCATCCAAACACCTGCATTTTGGAACATTTTCTATGCTTGATCCATTCCATAACATTACTATTGAAACCATCTCCATTAAAACAGCAGTTGGGATTCAGCTATTACATTTTGTTTGGAAGTTACAAGCCAATCTGGCAAACCAAGGAAGGCAGTGAAATGTTGCCTTTCAGAGAATATCCCACTAGAGCTCAGTGTTTCTGCTTTTAGAAAGCCACCACGTGGGTCTTTAAAAATCTTAACTTCTGGATTATTCCACTCTGACCCATTGGCCTACCTCCTGAGAAGTGAATTCTTGAATCCAAGTAAGTTTTGTCAAGGCCAGAGAGACTTCATGATAAGATTCTTGGGACTTAATTAAGATGGCTGTGATCTCAGGAATTATCCTTTGTTAACAGAGAATATTAGGATCTCCAAGCTGCGCATGTTGGAGAAGGGAGAAGAAAGAGGCTTTGAAGTGCATTTTTCTGTAAATACAATAATGTCCTCTTATGTACCATACAGTTTTACATTTGGCTCATTGATTCCAAGTCCTGAAATCACTTTTTTGTACATTTTCCTCTCTAATGTCATTTGTCCTAGAACTCTGCCCACCCTCCATTCAGAGTCCCATTGCTTGGTTTGAATAACCACTGCCATCGCCCTGCTGCATTTCACTTTCCTCCTTCTCTTGCTGTTTTCCCAAAGTGAGTAAGTTGCTTCTGTCTCTTTGATATCATGTTGTCCTGTGTATAGTTTCATTATTTCTCTTTTGTTAGAAAGAATCTTTCAATTCACTTCTTTCTGCTTTTAAAACTGTCTGGAAGACCACATTTGTCCTGTGAGACCAATGGATAAGATGAGAATCCTGGTGTGTCTGAATTGAAGAGTACTTAGATTCCCAAGTTCCTTTCCCTTAATGGATGAAAGAACAGCACCCCAAAGGGACTGGGTGATTTGGTGAATGGCAACTAGTGCATTAGTTGCAAAACAAATGCTTGAACCAGATTTTCCAATTCCTGTGATTTTCTGAGTTTGAAACTTAATCTGCACAAGAAACACACTTTCTATTAAAGTTCATTTCTTTGAACTTTGTATTGTCATAATGGAGTAAGGACAATAAGGCAGTGTTTTTGCCTTTTATCAACAGTAAACAGTATGTAATGATAAGGCACTATGCCTTTTTAATTATTTTTTAACATCAGAGTTTATATATTAAAATAAGTACCAGATTTCGAGGTCATTCCATTGGAAGTATATACTTATCCAAGTAGTGTGGAATTTGTTTAGAACAATGATGTTTTAATGACTTTTTAAAACTTTTTTTTAAAAGATTTTATTTATTTGAGAGTGAGAGAATGCCCATGAGGAGGGGGAGGGGCAGAGGGAGAAGCAGACTCCCCACTGAATAGGGAGCCCAATGCAGGCTCCATCCCAAGACCCTGAGATCATGATCTGAGCTGAAGCCAGACACTTAAATGACTGAGCCACCCAGGTGTCCCTTAATGACTTTTTAATATCAGAGTTTATACAGTGAAATAAGTCAGTTTTTTCTAGGTAGTTCCCTTGGAAATGTATGCTTATTCAAGTCATGTGGAATTTGCCTAGAACACTGTTTAAAGGAAGATGATTCAAGTACTGGAAATATTTTGAGCAGAAAAATGAACATTTTCTAATGCCCCTGAGATTTTACCATGAACAGGTGGGTTGTATGAGAATAAGGAGAGATTTCTCACTCTTCTCATGTGAATAATGCACAGCTGGACCAAAGAAGGATTAGAGGAGAAACTCTCTTAAGTGCTCTCCTGCAATTTGTCACTGTTGACTTCCTATAAAGCAAAAAGGATACTCAAAGCCCACAACATATTCATATTCTTGAAAGGGTCAGTGAGGTCCCTTCCTTGGGCCTTAAATGACATTTTTATAAATATAGTGACACAACTAAACACAAGGTGCTTATGATATGTAGAATTATATATAAAGGAAGAGTTGAATAAGGACAAGAGTGATGGAGACATTTTTTTTTCAAGTGCACACTTCACAGTGGACAATGACTTTGTACTCTTTTTTTTCCCAGAATCAAACCTGACAGCTACACTCCCTGGGAGCGGCTCTTTTGTAACAGATCTGAATATGGAAGACTGAGTTCAAGCCTTGATTGCCTGGAATTGAAACTTCCATGTAAAGAATAAATATAAGCAGACTTTTCAACCTTCAGATCCTATGACCTGGGAAACCTGCAGAGAATAAACCTTTGAAGCAAAGGTATTTATTTTATACAAAAATATATATTTATTTATAAACTGTTCCTACCACTTGTGGATTTGAATGAATATAACTTAAGAATCTTTTGGATAGTTCAACAAAAAACCCACAGTCTCAAATTTATGTATTTTCTGCACTTCTTTCACTCAATGGACATAAAAAGTCATTTGTTTAGTTGTGGGGAAAAGAGCAGACATTAAATTTTCATTTGGAAATAATATGGACTTGAAAAACAGAGAAGAAGTGATTTCCAGATTTGAGGAACTATCAACTATTTCAGAAATAAATTAGTTCAAGGTCTTCATTTTGTGGATGAGAAAATTGACACCTGGAAAGGTGATATGATTTGCCCAGGGTCAGAGAGAAGTCTAGTCATGGAGCTGGAATGAGTCTGTATGTTTAGATATTTTGCAGCAACATAGAATGTGTGTGTGATGATTTATTGACCTGGATCAAGTCGTTTGGTGAGAGGGGCTTTCTTGGCTCTAGTTTACTATGGAGATATATATATATATATATATATATATATTCATTCATAAATATATACGTACTTGTGTGTGCGTGTGTGTCCATAATTAATTTGCTACTGGTATCAGAACTTTGGGGAACTCTCTGTCGGTTTTTGTAATTTCTAGGCATTATCCAGTGACCTTGGATTAAAAATTAAATATGATATTTAAAGTCTACATTTCATTATATCTCTGGGTTTCTCAGAGAGGAATCACAGCAGAGGGCCAAATTGTTAGTCTTCCCTTGGGGAATTAGTGAGGCAGGAGCAGGGAACAAGAGAAGGGAGCAAAAGAAGGGAGAAAAATTCATTTAATTCTAATCTTACTGTTCATTGAGAGTACATTGATAAAACCCACATATCATCGGTAAGGTTTGTACCTCAAGCTCACATAGACAAATAACTTATCTATCATTCTCTAAACTCCCTAGGTGTTCCAATATCTGTGGAGTCTTCCCAGCAGTTGTCATAATGCGTTAGGATATATATTCATAATTCATAACTGGAATTAGTGAGAAAGGAACAAGATGGATGCCTAGAATAGAGAGGAAAAGAATTATATGGCAAGAGATAAGCTCCAAGCAGATAGGTAAGAGATCTTCAGAGTGTTCCTATTCTTGTCAGTTCTTGTGCCCACCCATACTTACTAATTTCTAGGCTTCCTCATCCTCTCAGGTCCTCCTGTACTTCAGATTGCAAATTAATGAGATCATTTGAAGAAGATTTTTGTAGACAAGGAAACTGACACCTAGAATGTCTAAGTAACTTGCCCAAGGTCACTAAGCAAAGGCATTTGTAAATGTGGTTCTGGAGTCTTTCCCATTTAGGGAATGCCAGAAAGAGCCCAGTGGCCTGATTGGACTTGATCTTATCACACCTCCTTCTAAGTGGGAGTGGCAGTAGCCTCCATGTAATGTCTTCCATTATCATTGTCACTCAGATTCTGTCTCTTTGATTTCTTAGTCTAGTTTCTTACTCTGTTGATGGACTCTGTTTTCTGCAGATACCCACTCAGAGGCAAAGTCATTCTTCCAATGGGAACACAGAAAAATGTGGGACTTGGTCTCTGCTTTTGAGCTCAAGACTTTAGCTTCCTGTTAGGTAGACCAGAAGTGTCACAACAGTCTGAGGAAGGTTTCATAGACCTGGGAGTCAGGTGACCTAAGATCTAGATATCCATTGCTGACTGAACTAGAACAACCATTTAACCTCTCTGTTTTCATAATCAAATTAAAGATATTAAATAAGAGCTGCAGTGAGGATGAAATCACAGAAAATATGTTACCTGGTATGTAGAGGCATTCAGTAAATACATTATCTCCTCCTCCCTATCCCTGACTACCTCACGTGTTATTTTGAGGCTGGAATGATGTAATAGAGGTGAGACATGTCAAGCAGTTAAAATGCATTTTACAAGAATTGGAAATATTTTTTTTTTATCTGAAACATTAGGTAAATTAAAAATTGCGTTCTCTGAAATGGTATTTAAGATAAATTTTCTGGTTGTGAAGTGACTTTAATCCAAAGAACATTTGCCTACCAGATAAATATAGCAAATCATTGTGAAAGATGAGGTTGAGTTTTTCTGCATTAGGCCAAAGGCTTCCAAACAAAATGGTAACGGTTCTGATAAGTTGTCCGTATCTACAGTGTGCAGCCCCATCTATCTGGCCTGTCTTTGAACTTGGGAAACATTTTAATCAGGCCCAGGCTTTTTGTTGAAAGGAATTTGCCTGTAAAAGAACTATTTGGCTTCTGGCTATGCTGTGGGATTCTGTTTTATGTTCAAACCCATCACGCGTGCTGGGCTCTCGGTGATATTTAGTTATTTACTTTTCATACTTGGGGGTTGGGCTTGGAGCACATAAGCAGTCTCAATGTTCAGCTAGTGCGTTGAATTTGCACCCTTTCTTGAATATTTTAACATCATTTAGGAGTTAGTACTTAGGTAAATGGCTTGCAAAAATCACCATGACAATATTTTCTTGCATATTTGCTTTTTGCAAGCATATATATTTAGAGCAGGAAAAAGTTATTTTTAAATAATTTTTTTCATGTTTTTTTTTTATTGTGTGATGTTAGTCACCATACAGTATGTCATTAGTTTTTGATGTAGTGTTCCAAGATTCATTATTGGCCTATAACATCCAGTGTTGCATGCAATATGAGCCCTCCTTTATACTCATCACTGGGCCAACTCATCCCCCTCTCCCCTCCCCTCTAAAACCCTCAGTTTGTTTCCTGGAGCCCACAGTCTCTCATGGTTCACCTACCCCCTCCAACCCCCCCTTCATTTTTTCATGTTTTGAAGTAGTAACTGATGGTACTAAAAGAGAATTCTCTGAGCCAAATGTGTATTATTTATACTAGAAAAACTCGAAGGTTAAATTAAGGGATTGTCCAGTGCTGGAGGTGTTGCTCCTTTCTTCCAATGGAGCTTTCTCTTCCTTTTTACTTTCTCAGCATCTCCTGGGTCTAAGTAAGAAGAACAGCTCTCTCTGGCTGCAGTACACTTTTCCTGCTTACTTCTTCCATCAATAGCACTTCGGTTTCAAACCAGAACTAGAAGGCAATATGCCCAACTTGTAACCATTGCAAATGGTTTTCCTTGAGGGACATTTGTAGTCCCTGTTTTATAAGTCTTGGTTCTTGCTTGCAAACAATAGAACCTGTCTTTGGTTAACTGGAACAGAGAGGGAATTAATAGAAAAAAAATATGATGGAGATCAGAAAATCTAAGGGAAGGTTAAAAGATGAGCCTTAAGTAAAATGCCCAAAGACCAAGTAGATGTCCAGAACACCAAGTAAAATACCATCATTAGAGTCACCTACTTCAGGGACCCACGCAGCTTCTCCTGGAGATTGAGTGCCAGAGCTGGCTGTGCTACCACTGGATCCATAATGCCACTAGCAGTGAAATAAATTCTCAACTGCCTTTTCTTCTGTGTGCCATTCACTCCAGAATCAAATTCTCCATGGTACCCAATTAAATAAGATTAAGACACACGTCCAGGCCCTAGCTTTCAGTTACTATAAGTGAGCAGTGGGGGTTTTGCCTCTCACCAAAACTCCAGAAATGCAGGATTCCATAATTCAAGGAATTGTGTTCAGATGTGTTGAGCAGCCAGTGGAATATCCACTACATTCTACTTAAAACAACATTTGTGGGAATTTCTGCTTCTGGGATGCTTGAGTTGAACACCTCCCCTAAAGCAAGAATGCCATTTAGAGAGAAGCAGGCCAATGTCCTCACCACCCCATTTTCTGAATCATGGCTCAGAAATTCTGCCCAGGGATATAGTCAAGTCTTGAAAACAGAGATCTCCAAAGCTCTTCTCAAAGGAAATTCAAGTTCAAATAAATAGGAAAAATGTAGACTTGGGTGGTAAATGATTAAGAGGAGGCCCACAGTTGCATGAGAATGGTAAGCTAAACCACAGACCAACTAGTTTACCAGAGAGAACCAGGGAAACAGGAAGCTAAAACAAGCCCTTGAGAGGTCAAAGTAAACCTCAAACAGTAGCTTCAAATCAACCCTTCCAAAAGAGCCCAAATTTAACTGAATCATACATGTAGAAATTTATGACCCAGAGAATTATCAAAAACAATTAAGAATCAGCTGGCAATTGGAGCCTAACAGCTGTCTGTGATCAGGGAAAATGGTAGTCAAGGATAGCTCAAAGGAAACACATGCAAGACTGTATCCTCACAGGAACAAGGGAGGTCTCGAATAGTGAGGGAAATAGACTGAGCTAGAATAGTCTAGCCTGTCATTAAATGGGTAAGCTAGCAAACAGCAATGACAAGCTTCAGAGATTGGGGGCAGGGGCGGGGAGGTAGGGCCAAGATGCGTGTTGGGTGAGAATCAATATCCAGAGTTACTACAATATATTTTCTTTCTTTTTTTTTTTTTTTTTTTAAGATTTTACTTACTTATTTGACAGAGATCACAAGTAGACAGAGAGGCAGGCAGAGAGAGAAGAAAGGAAACAGACTCCCAACTAAGCAGAGAGCCTGATGCTGAGATCCCAGGACCCTGAGATCATGACCTGAGCTGAAGGCAGAGGCTTTAACCCACTGAGCCACCCAGGTGCCTCAACTACAATATATTTTCTAAATTGTCCAACTGTCAACCAAAAATTACAGGGCATACAAAGAAACAGGAAAGTGGCTCATACCTGGGGGAAAAAAGCAGACAACAGAAACCTCTGAGAATGCTCTGATGTTGACTTTAACAGACTTCAAAGCAGCCATTATAAATGTGTTCAAATAATTTTTAAAAATCCATACTTAAAGAAGTTATTCAGGATATGATAGCACAAAGGAGGTGGGTAGAAGCAAAGCTATGTTGGATTAAGGAAATTAAACCACACAGAAAATTCAGATCTGCAGAAATAAATGAGTAGAACCAGAGGTGATAGGTAAGAAGAGTAAGATAACCAGTGCTATAAATACATGCTTGCTCTCTCTTCTCTTCACTTTTCTGAAAAGCATCATACTTAAATAAAGTTGTAAGTGTAGCAATACATTGTTGAGTTTGCAACATATACAGGTAAATATATATAAAAATAACAATGTGAAAAGGGTAAGAGGGAATAGATCTATAAAGGTATAATGTTTCTATATCTCACTGGAATTAATTTAGCATAAATCCAGAGTCTGATAAGTTCAGACGCATGTGGTAAGCCCTAGAGCAACTGCTAAGAAAATATCTAAAATATATGTAGTAAAAAAATCATTAAAGGGGTATAAACATTGCACTAGAAAATATTCACTTAATGCAGAAGAGAGAAAAAGAGAACTAGAAAAAACAAAAATGATGTGAGACAGAAACAAATAGTAAAGTGGTAGATATAAATATAACTACATAAAATTTTAAAAAGCATGTGATTCTTACTATACATCTCAATTAAAGCTGCACAATAAAAAACCTGACTTTATGGAGATGGTGAATTTCCCAATCAAAAGGGTTTTTTTTCCCCCCTGCATTTTCTACTAATGTAAGCAAAATGAAATAATGTTTAATTTGGAAAATATGATTAGAGTACAAAACCATAACAAAAATTGTCAGTGACAGATATTTTATTTTCTTTGCAATGAATCAAACTTTCCAAAGCAGGGAACAAATTACCAATGCCACATAATTAGACAGAAAAGGGAAAAACAATATTTGAATGTTTCATTTTCAACCAATTTCAGCATCCATTTATAATAATGGCAGCACTTACATTGTACTGTCTGGTAGCAAGGACCCTTCTAGAAGCTTTCCATGCATGAACTCATTTAATTCTCAAAACTCTATGAGGCAAGAACTGTTCCTGTATCCTCCTGCCCCCCCTTTTTTTTCCCAGATAAAGAAATGGAAGGACAGAAAGTTTAAGTAATTCTCCTAGTACCACACAGCCAGGAAGTGGTGGGGCTGCAGTGTGAACTCAGTCTGGCCTTAGAGTCCCTGCAGTTAAACACTGTATTCTTCATATTAAGGTGTGGGGTTTCTTGGTGTTTTTTTTGTTTTTTACTTAAAATCATATTGTTATGTAGATGACTCTGAGCTGAAACTTAGAATGGTTATGCAATTTGATCAAAGTCATGTAAGTCAAGTAGAGAACCATTTCCTTAGCACTCAGGAGTGTTGTGAAACAGAAAGAACCATAGAGACCAGAGAGTCTACTCCTTCGTTTGCTCGATAGTGACATAGTGCCAAGTCCAAGATCATGTCACTGCTTCCCAATAAAGCTTAGCCTTGAATTCCAGGGTTCCTGGGTCTTAGGCCCACAGATTTTTTTCATCCATAATAAATGGAAAAGTTGTAAGAAAGACTTTCCAATGAAATGATCAGTTTAGCACAGTTCAGGAGAATTTTTAGACTATTAGTGACATTCAACCCTAGAATGAGTTAGCTGGTAAAGGAAAAAGGTCTCTGTCACCAAATATTCCCAGGTGGAGGTAGACATAGATTGTCCTTCTTTTGGGGATATTATAGAAAGGAGGGGAACTAAGCTAGATGACCTAATGTTTGCCTTAACTCACTCTCAAGTTCCATGTTTCTGTGATATTTATATACCTTTGACTTTTTCTTTTGAATGCATCTGTGATGAAAACATATTGTGTTTAAGTGTAATTACAGAAAAAGTGGAAAAATAAAAATGTATCCTTAGTTAATTGTGCAATGCATGACCCGCACCACATCAAAGTTAATAAAAATACATACCACCGCTAACTCGCGGTTGTATTTTTCTTCCAGTTCTTCTTTGACACCCATATGTTGCTTCTTTCCGGTGTGGCAGTCAGATAGTATTAATCCATACTATTTCAATGGATTAGTGGTAATTGTAAATATTTTAATGGCTTTGCATAACATTACACAGAAGTCTCTGATAGGTCTGTAGAGTGAGGGTTTCTGTACTGCTTTAGAGGTCTACAAGTTACCTAAAGGAGAACCTCAAGATTAAACATGCTTGGACTTTGTAGTTGCTGATCAACCTTCCTGTCTCAGTTATCGGGCAGTATAGCATTTCAGTTGTAAAAGGCAGTAGTTGTGACATCCTGTGATAGACTGGCGAATGGCGGACCTCCTTGAAAAGATGACTCCAGGTCATAAGCTCCGAAGCCTACAGATGGGGCTCTGTTTGGAAAAAGGGTTTTTGCAGATATGATTAAATGAAGAATCTTGAGATGAGATCATCCTATTTTATCCAGGCAGGCAGGCAGGCCCTAAATCCAATTACCCGTGTCCTTATGAGAGACAGAGATGTCACAGACACACAGGACAAAGCTTTGTAGAAATAAAGCCAGACACTGGGGTTTTGGGGTCACAGCCAAGGAATGCCTGAGCCACCAGAAGCTAGAGGAGGGGGGAACTTCTCCTCTTCAGCCTCTGGAAGGCGTGTGGCCTGGCCAACACCTTGCTTTTGGACTTCTTGCCATCATGAGAAAGGAAATTTCTATTTGAAACCACTAGTTTGCCACCATTCGCTACAGCAGCCTCTGGAAGCGAGTACACAGCCTTCCATGCATTTCATCACCATTGGAACTGCCAGTCGGTCACTGTCACCTTACTGTCACAAAAGAGACCTTACAAGGCTGGGGTGAAGCTCTATGACCCTAAATATTGTTAATTATGACACTGAGTATTGAGAAATTACTTTTGAAGTGTGATCTGCTTCCAACAAAGAAAGTTTGTCTTTGGTCTGGAGAATGAAGCGGCTCATAACTAGGGTTGTAAAGAGGTGAAAATTTGATCCCAGCATGAGGGAAAGTGGAAGGAGCCAAGACATACAAAGCACAACATTAAATAATCCAATGTCTGGATTATTTAATAAAGGGAAGGGCTTCTCCTTCCCTCCCCGATTTCTAATTATTATATACAAAAAAACAACCCGACTTGATTATCAACAACACATGCTTACCATTTTCACTCAGGCAGAGCAGGGTTTTCCATAAATATTCATGGGGAAAATTTCCTTTCCCGCATTCACAATCCTCGCTTGATGGTCTAGTGTTGGATTTCTGGCACTGCTCAATGTCAAGGGCACTGGAATAAAACATCTTGGCTATCTGCAGAAATGCAGCTCTAGATGCAGACTTCACAGTGTTAGATGTAGAAGGCCAGCATGTGACAGAATCCCGCAGGCCGATAGACACACACACACACACGCAATATTTCCCACCCTGGTCTTTGTAGCTATGTTATTGGTGTAGTATCTTTAAGTATGTAGAGAGCCACACATGTGCTCCCACAGCATTTCTGGCTGTAGAGATAGAGGAATGCGTCTGCAAATAATGTGCATTCCTTTCAAACACAGTCAAGTATTAAGAAAGTGACACTTCTATTACACTGATTGACATTTCATTATCTAAATGCCTAGCATTCTTTTCGCTTTGGGATAATTAGTTGTCAGTTCCCTGAAGCAATTACATTTTCAGTGTTACTCGAGTTCTTCAAAGGGCAATGAGGTACATTAAGAAAAAAATCTTATATTTAGATCAAACAAAAGTCCTGAGAAAAATGAGCTCATCTCAGAAGGTTAGGCCACTGAAAAAAATAATAGACGAATAACCCAGGACCTCTTAATATTACCTATAGGAAGGACAAGGCACATTACCTGAATCAGTATCTCATCAGTTAAGTACAGAGCTTGGGCAAGATCACTGAGAATTTTTTTTCCAGAATTGAGAAGCGGTGGTATGCTGAATATTAAGTTTTGTCAAAGTGTGGTTACCTCATCTACCCTCAGACCTTAGGAAGAAATTGCTATTTAATTTTATGTATCTGTGTGTTCAGCATCTCCTGCAAATTTTTAGATATTTGGGGGGTTTTTTTGTTTTATTTTTTTGCTGTTAACTTCTCTCTTCTCAGTATCTTCATAGTACATAGAGAAGCAATATCATTTTTCTTTGATGCCAGCCTGGGTATTGACTTTTGAAAGTCAGTTCGAATTCACTCCGTAGTGAACTATATAAAGAGAACACATCAGGAGAATGAAAATGAAGATACAGATGATACACAAATGTGAAAGATGCATGCAAGTGCACAGGGTCAGGGTGGAAAGGAGGTGGGTTGATATTGGAATGGATTTAAGCTACTGATGGCCACAGGTATAGTAATGAAGAATCAGGAAGGGGAGGAAGGGACTGACCCAAGAGGGTAGCTCTCACCTAAGCTGTCAATATAGAACAGAAATGAAGTGGCCTAGAGCAAGGACCTGAGTGAAGGTGAGTGTGTGCCAGAAAGGATATAGCCATAGATTACTGGAGCTAATTAGGCCCTAGAGAACATCAAATCTAGCTCCTTTCACTAAGGCAACAAATACAAGTTTAGTTTCTATTATAGGTTAGATGTTGATCTATAGGTTAGATGCTAAGGATTTAATGGTGAGTGGGAATAACATATCCCCCGCTCTCACTTACGCTATGTGGTCATCCAGTGGGGAGATGGAGGCTAAGAATGGGGAAGTGGGTTGCTGTAGGTCACACAGCTGGTTGGTGTCAGAGTAAATTTTAGAATTTGGATCTCTGGAATTTTTGAAATGGCTGCCAGTCACTGTTAGGCAATAGCAGTTATGGGCCAGTGCCAACTACCTGAGATTCAAATGCTGTGTTTTTTCATCTGGATAAATGTGTGGTCTGGCCCACTCTCCTTCAAAGCTAATTCAGCTGCCTATGGAGTTTCATGTTCATGGAGCACACAGACATTAAAACACTGACTAAAGAGGGCAGATTCAGCAACTAACCATGTGAGCACAGCTTTCTAAAAACTGTCCCAGAGTTTAGTGACTGACCCCCAAATGTCTACCATCGAAGATTCCAACTGTTGACTTTTTAATATTCATTTCTCCCAAAAGACCTACACCCAGCAAGGTGCTCTCCTGTTACTGAAATGCAGTTGCTTCTGGAGTAAAAGCATGAAGTCATCGATTATTCCTTCTACAGAATTTGCCAGATCAGATGTTGGTGGAAATTTAGAAATGAGGTGTCAGTCAGCTAGCACTCTCTTTCTTGAGTTGAATGTGTATCTCTGTGGGTCTTTGTAGGAAAAATAGGGTGGATAAGGAGTGGTAGAAATATTTTTTAGGACATGCTATTCAGAGATGATTAGAATTAGGACCTGTGCTCAATTTTCTTGTGTTTTATGTGAAGAACATCACATACAGAGTTTAAATGAGGGCTAGTTAGTTGCAAAACCAAGGCAGTGAGTAAATATTCTGAGCCCAGTTGTTTGTTCCATCTTCTTTTCCTACTGGTTATTAACGCAAAATTTCACATTGCCTCATATAGATAATCTTATTATTAGTGTCAAACTGAATGAAAGATTAGATATTATTGAGGAGATGTGTTGATGTTAAGTGCCCCTCAACCGTCATTGGTGAGTGCCAGCCATTTTTACTTAAACACAGGTCTTGGATGTCTGGATGGTGCAGTCAGTTAAGCATCTGACTCTTGGTTGCAGCTCAGGTCATGATCTCAGGGTCGCGAGACTGGGCCCTGCATTGGGCTCCGTGCTGAGCAGAGAGTCTGCTTAGGTCTCCCTCTCCCTCTGCCCCTCCCCCAACTCGCACACACACACTCTTTCTCTGAAATAAATAAATCTTTAAAAACTAAAATACAGGCCTGGTTTTTCACTGGGAGAACCACTAAGTTAAAATCTAAAATGGGTAATTGCCTTTTTATTTTTATTTTAGCAAAAGAGTTCTCAAAGAGAAGAATCCACACATAGGGCAAAATTCCAGTATCCAGCTTTTAACAGATATCCTGTAAATATTAGATGAGTAATTAGGCCAGGAGGGGGCACCAGACAGCTCAGTCCCTGAAGCAGGAGACTTCATCTTAGGTAGTGAGTTTAAGCCTCACATTGTATGTAGAGATTACTTAAATATAAAATCTTTAAAAAATTTAAAAAAAAATAGGAGAAGAGTAGACCTCAAAGAGACTTGTAGCTAGGAAGAGGCAGCATGACACAGTGTAAAGAGCAAGGGGACTTGGAGTGTTAAGTTTGGGGTATTGGACCATTTACTTAACCTCTTTCAGGTTCAGTTCCTTCATTAAAAAAATTTGGATAATAATGCTCATTTATCAGAACCATTTAGGGCAATTAAAGGAATTAAGACCAGAAAGTCCTCACTCTCATATTATATGCTATAAAATATGCTTAATAGGTACTAATTATAATTTCTTGCTGTAACACATTTGACTCTCAGAAGTAGAATATTATTTTATGTAATTGTTCCAGATTATGGAAATGTGGATTAACTGCATGAGAGCCACCAAAGGAACTTGGAAAAATATAGATTCTCAGGTTTCATCCCAAACCTACTGAATTAGAATCTCTGAAGGAGGAGCCTAGGAATCTCAGGTTTTTGTTTTGTTTATTTTCTTTTTCTTTTTCTTTTCTTTCTTTTTTCTTCTTTATTCTTTTTTAAGGAATCTCAGTTTTTGTTTGTATCCCTATATTCTAAGTGTTTAGAAACACTGATTTTTTTTTAATTTTATTTTTTTTAATGAATGGAGTTTCCTTAAATAATGATATCCAGATCTGGAGGCTCTGTAATGAGGGTTTCCATTTTGTTTTGTTTTGTTTTGTTTCTGAACACAGGTTGTTCTATCATTAATCTAGTGCCATTTTACGTATTATCGGTGCTTAATAAATATTCTCAGTCAAGGACTAAACACACGATTGGGTAAAAAACACCCTTGGTCAAAACCAAATTGACATTTGTTACTCTATTTCTAAAAAAATTTAGGAAGAAACGCATGCACACATACACTTTTCTCTGGAAAAATATTTTATGTTCATAACTTAAGGTGGCTGTGCCAGAGGCAGACACATATGTAGATTTATGGTTCATCTTTGCAAGTGAAAGATTCAACTATTTTCCTACCTTACAAATGACTTCTATAATTGGTCTAAAAACAATGCCTACCATTTATTGGTCAATTACCACCTAAATTCTCTGTGCCCAACCAGATTAGGAGAACCATTTTTCTTTTCTTCTTATAGGGCTGATTTCCATGTGTTTGTTTCAGTTTTGTCACAATATCCACAAGATGATGCCTGATTGATACCAAATGAAATTCCTAGCTGCAACAAACACGTATTTTTGCCAGCTAACTTATAATGTCATTTTCCATTGGGGGAAAACTGATCTCTTAGTTGAATAGCATGAGGTTATATTGTTACTTGAAGTTCAGTTTATGAGGTGACACAAACTACTTCTGTGGCCTTAGCATAGTTGCTTAATATCTTTGGATATGAATTTTCTTATGACATGAAATGGGAGATCAAAGTAGATGAATTTTAGAGTTTTTTTCCCCCTTCTTTTGCCTTTACAGGATTCTATGAGTTCCCCTAATACTGAGAGCAGGAAGAATCTATATAAAAAAGAAGTTATAAAATGAAACCATACATGTCTCATCAATGGAGTAGGGGGAAAAAAAGGATTAAGCCTTACAGATTTATTAAAATGAGAATGGGGAAAAAAATCTATAAATCTCGCTGAAAAGATGCATGTGAATTATTGCCATTCAGAAGCTCCATTATAGGCTACTCTTTGAGAGTTATTAACTATGAAGCATCCTAACAATAATGGGTAATTGCCTTAGAAAACCCAGCCTGGCATAGCGCAAATATGTCTGGTTCCCATTCATAACCCATCATTTAGAAAAGATACATCATTTAAAGGATAAACATAAAATGGAACTCTGTAGTCCAATGGAATGACTCTCTCATCAAAATTGTAATTGTGTCTTAAATCTACACAAAGTGGCACAGAGGGAGCCACAGGCATATCCAACAAGAGAAGATTTGCTTTGACTTGCATTTTCCTATTGTCCACCTGACTCCTTCTTCCCTCTGGGGAAATATGGACTATGATAAGGAGCATAATGACCAGCATAATGTGGGTTGCCCCGTTGTATCCCTTTAATCCAATTAGAAATCCATTCAGAGCCTCTGCATAAGCTGTCTGATGCAACCACTTTTCCTCAGTCAATTTATGCTCAAATCCATCAACAGGACTTAAGTGCACTGCTGCTCAGGGTCATTCAGCATTTTTTCTTCTCTCTTAGTCTCTCAAGTACCGTGCACATTAACACATCAACATATCCACCTTTGCCCAGACAAGGCTCCTTCCTGATAAGCTTTCTCCACAGATTTTCTCTCCCTTCCCCATTATTTGTCTTTTTTCTCCTTCCCTTTATTTTCCCTTATTTTAATTGCAGGAAAATTTAGTAAGAAAGCCAATCTGAATTTCCCTCCAGTGCCAGGCGGTTGGCTCACACTGTAATTCTCTTCTGCTGTGCCGCATAACAGGACGTGGGTTTCTTGTCTCTTCTTTTGGTCTGTGTGAAGCAACCCAAAGGGTGCTACAGTGTCAAAGGAGCAAAGAAGCGAGCAAACAAACCTAATAACCCAAGTTTTGGTGCCTTGCTTTTTTTCAAGGCAGATGTACAGACAACCCTCTTAGTGACCCTAGGTTACATGGTTCTTGTATTGTCACATGTGCAGGTTTTGGAAGACCTAACAAAGGAAAGTGATTTTAGAATGTGGGTCTTCTGGCTTTGGCTGGAATGTGTCCATTCCACTGAACCACACTTTCTCCTGAAATATGGTAGCTTGATTGAAAAATCACAGTATCAGTCATACCTGTTAGATAGACAGCAGGTCCAATTTATCTGCAAGCAGGAGAGAACATCTCACAGTTGGCTTGCATTTCCTGCTCTGGATTATCTCGGGCATCTTGTTTTATGTTAAACTAACTCAGCCTGTACAATTTCTTCCATAAGCTTATGTTACGGAGCATCTTTAGAGACTTTTAAGACAGGTGACCTCAATCCCTTCCTTATCTTTGAACTTGATTTATGGATCTTCCTCTCCTGGGGGAATATCCAGCCAGAATGTTTCATGCTGGAAGGGCAAACATAGAAGACTAGGGACTGTCATGTTCCCTGGCCCTGGGAAAGCAGATGTGTCCCTCCAGCAGAAGCAGGCTGCTTCTCCCAGCTTTGAGCTCCCAGCTCTGAGGGACTGACATCTGGGACAAAGCATAGTGGGTGGAGAGGGGGTCATGCCTAAAGGCAGTATTGAAAGCAACGCAGGTTTTGTTGCAAGCGATGAAGAAGCAGATGGTAGATCCATGATCCTAGTACAGCATGTGACAATGGAAGACCAGCCAGAAGTTTAACAGAGGGAAAGAGCCAAGAGCTCCCGCAGGCATCACACTCCTCCCTGAGGGTCTGAAAGGGTGCACATGCACATGAACAAGGCTGCTTGCACTCAGGAACAGTCAGAGCAGGATGGAGCCAGACTGGAAAGAATTCCCTAAACAACAGACAGAACCACCAATAAAAGGAGAAAGTCTTTCTGGCTCAAGGGGCAAAACACAGTATCCAATCAAACACTGGCTGAACATTATAATCTGAACCAGGTGCAATGCCCAAAAGCCAGGCTTAAAAATAGTCACCCTTATTCCTAGTGATCTGGAAGACCCAGGCTGAGCCCTCTTAGGAGTGACTGGAGAGAAAACTGAGCTCCTAGTCCCCTGTTGAATATGGGACAAAATTGTAAATGTTTTTAGTAGGCTCCACACCCAGCCTGGAGCCCAGTGTGGGGCTTGAACTCACAACCCTGAGATCAAGACCTGAGCTGAGGTCAAGAGTCAGATGCTTAGCTGACTTGAGCCACCCAGGCATCCCAAAGTTGTAAATGTTCTAAAGTGTGAAAGTGGTCTCCGAGCCACACCCATATCCAAAGGTAATGAGCCAAAATTTAACTGACCAATAGGGCTTCAGCATTATCTTTGACCAATATGTGGCTTATGCTGCCCCAGGAGCAAATCCCAGAGGCCAGTCTAAGAGATACAAACAAGGAAAACGGTTCTGAACAGGAACATCAGAGGCTTCACACAGTGGGGGGAACAGGCTTCAAAAAATCAATTCAGTCAAGTCACTAAATAAATAAACAAATGAATAAACAGCAAGTCACAGAGGCAAGGGGAATCTGTACATAATGCCAGTGCCTAGCCCATTGCCTGGCTTATAGAAATCACTATTTGGAGTCAGACTGAGTCCTAACATTGCTGTGTCACTGACTTACTGTGTGACCTATGCACGTTGCTTTACTTCTCTGTGCCTTAGTTTCCTATAATTCAGTGATAACATTGGCACCTACTTCACAGGAGAGTTGTGAGGATTGAAGAAACTGTGCATGTAAAGAACTGGCATGTAGTCTGTACTCAGTCAATATTAACTATTACCATCACAAGGTGGGGTTGCCCATTTTCCTTTGTGCTACTTGTATTACGTGTTAGTTGCTCAGATTCCTCCAACAGATGGTCATGCTTTTTGGATCAAGTATTAGAGCTCCTTGTAGTGAATATGCTTATCACTTTATCATTGCCATAGACCAAAAGGCACAAGAAAGCCTAAGTTTGGCCAAAAAGGAAGAGGGTGACATTAAGGTAGAAAGAAGGGAACCTAGGAGATTAGTGGATGCTACAAGACAAGTGACCCCAACTGCAATTTACTTAGGGACAAGTTCTTCATGCTTATCCTAGTGGGGGTTAAAGAATTAACAGAGATGATTGGCATTCAATAGCACAAGGGTCTTTCTGATTTCTTTGGAACTTGCCACCCTATTGCTTGTTGCTAGGTAAGCTAATCTGTGATTTATTTTTGATTGTGAGTAGACAGGCTCTCTACACAGCCAGACTTCTCTAGAATGCAGTGAGATTTTTGGCTCAGTGTTTCTTAGAAGCCAAACGCAAGATCGACTTCACCATCCATGATTCCATTTGCTGGCATTAGATGCCCAAACCTTCCGAGAGCTTTCTTGACCACAAAACAGGCCTTGCTAACAAATAAACTTAAATGCTTTATAACAAAAGGAAAAATGTAGAGAAGAAGAAAGCTACCAGTCTCCTTTATGCTGGGCTCAGGTGGAAAGGAAACGCAATTTTTTTTTCCCCTAGAGTTTGGTTTCCTTGGTTTTAGCCATAAACATGAAAATAAATATAAATTGCCTTAGGGCACATTTAAAGAGAAATCCCATTTACAAAGGTTAGAAGTTGCAATACAATTTGAGTAAGGTTCATAAAAAATGGCTTGATGTGCTGTGTACTTGATTTATTTTTAAAAACAAATTAGCCACTGTTTTATGCTCCTAATTGGATCTTTATGTTTCCAGAGAAGCTTTACCTCTTTTCTTATTCTCATATTTTATTAAACAAATAAGTACTTCTTCCTTTTTGTTCTTTTCATTTAGTAAGAGCTATTCTAAAAATTTTCAGGTATTGATAAAATAGAGCTAACAGTATGAGAAAACTACAAACACATCCAAACCCACCAGTTACCTAGGTTTTGTCACACGTGCTTCATCTGTCTCTTTCCATTCTCTTTTCTTCTTGAAGCATTTTAAAACAGATCCCAGACATTGTATTATTTCAACCTACAGACTACAGTATGTATCTCTAAAATGCATGTTTTCGTACGTAACTATAGTGCTGTTATCACACCTAATAAAATTAATGTTTATCCTTGATACCCTCCGATATTTGCCAATAATCGAAATTTCTTTCTTGTTTTTTTAGTGGTGAGTTCTTTAAATTATAGTCCAACTCAGGTCCACCATTACATATGATTGTAATGTAAACCCAGGTGCCCCGTTGCTTCTTCATTATTATTCCTTGTAAACTGAAAGTAAGCTCTAGAGACTGGCCCTGCATTAGAATCAGGTTAAACCATTCTGGTAAGATTATTTTGTAGATTGTGTTGTATGTCTTACATCATCACATCAAGAGACAGAAAATACTGGGCCATCTCCCTTCCAGTGATGCTGATTTACCCATGTGTTTGGGTTGTGATAGCCTCATCCTTCTGTTCTATTCTCCATCGGCATTTCATGTGATGGTTCTTGCCCCTAAAAGTCATCGCAAGAACCAATGATTGCATTAGAGGTTGCCAATTTTTTTTAAACAAACAAACAAACAAAAATCTTTCATATAATGGGATGGTTTGGATTGCCTAAAATACAATTCCTATAGGAAGAGCATATTTGTTAAATTTTTAGAGAAGGCGTGTCAGGGCTGTTACTTCACCAATTAATTGAGAGAAGTGTGATGCTCTGTCTCTCTGATACAGCATCATGAATTAGTAGATGTTTATATACACACTGAGTTTAAGTCCAGTTAATCTTTTTGATACTTAAATTGTGTCTCTTTGCATCCTTGGTCCCTTCATTTTGGACATTGTATCCTTTGACATGACCACTAAGTCTTTGATCATTTCCTTACTTTCTGGCACAACAACTCTCCCAGAATTAACCAAGCATCTACTTTCTTCCCCAAATCTGGAATCAGCCATTACCTCTGGAGTACTAGGTTTCACAACATGGGCATGAGATGAGCCATTATTCCTGAAATTTACTTTTAAACCTTTCCTGTTGTGAAGGCTAGGAAATATGTATTTTGGGGAAAATAATAATGAAAATTTACTCTAATATGTCTAATTCAAATTTGTTGCTGTAGGGTTTTTTTAGGCACATAATTAATTGTTTTACCTTTATTTTTGGTTATAACCTTTAGATTATCAAGTGTCATTTTAGCTTAAATTCTGCCTTATCTAATACTAAAATTATAACTTCTTGTTTTCTCTTCATTTGCATCTTCTTGGTCCATCTTTACCTATCCCTTTAATTTTTGTGGATCAGTTTGTATGGGGTATGTCTCTTATATCCAGTAACAGTTGAATATGGATTTGTTAGCCAGTCTAAACATCTTTTTCCCCCTCATAATAAAGTTAAGTTCATATATTTAATGGTAAACTAGAAATTCTAATTTCTATCAGATGGTTTTATGATGTATTTATTAATATACATGCATATACCAAATGTTTCACTACATTGTCATTTTCAAAAAGATATTTGTTGGTATTATTTTGTTTTTTTAGGATAGTTTAATTTTTTTGTTCTAGTGGTTTCTATTAGACCAATACTTTTCTTTATATACTGTCTTTGGTGCTATCTTTTTTAGAAAACATCTATCAGTTACCTACAATAAATAATAAGGCAGATTTTCTCCTATCTTCCCCTCCCTCTCTTCCGTTATTCAATTTTAGAAACACATATTATGGTAGAGTTATCCTTGTACTCTTACAGATGCTTAAGCTTGTGCTATTTCATTTATCTAAGTAAGTTAATACAAATGAGACCATCAGTAAACATTCTAGTTTAGTAAACTTTCATCTTCTTCCATTTTTATTAATTACAGTATGGCTATATTGTCAGAACATAAGACATTTGTAAATAATTTTACCACTCTTATCTTCTCCACTTTTGTTTTTTTTTAAAAAAGCTTTTATTTATTTATTTATTTGTCAGAGAGACAGCCAGAGCACAAGCAGGGGGAGCAAGCGTCAGAGAGAGCAGGCAGAGCCCTCCCTCTCCCTCTTCTCCCTCTCCCAACCTGCTTGCTCCTGCTGAGCAAGGAGCCCAATGTGGGACTCAATCCCAGGACCCTGGGATCATGACCCAGCTGAAGGCAGATGCTTAACCAACTGAGCCACCCAGGCAACCCTACCTACTCTTATTTAAAAGCTCACTCCTGGACTTTACACCACAGTTTCTCCAGTTGTTGTTGGTTGTCTGAAGCTTGTTCTCTAGTTTGTTCCTTTTGGGAGGATTCATGGGACAAATATTCCCTAAGTGGTCAGGAGGAGCCACTGTGGAGATTAAGAAACTATACTATTCTAGGAAGCCCTAGAATCGATGTATATTATTAGGTGCCAAGCCTGTGTCAGACCCATGTGACAAGCACCCAAGAGGTATTTAAACTGAGGTTCTTGCCTTCAAGAAGTTCACAGCCTTTAGAATACAATAGTACTACCTGGCATTAAAATCTCAGAGTTCTGAGATTTTATCAGGCCATTATCTTGTTCAGATAAATTTTTTTGCCTCTATTTGTGAACACCAGATATCTGATCCTTTATAGTCACTCTGTTCTTTTGTACATGAGCTACTCTATAGTCCATCATATGGATAAGAGTTCCATTAACATACATGTGATTGATGGTGAGCTGGAGAAAATTCATTGTCTTTTTTTTTTAATGCAGGAAGTTGGATATTTATTTATTTATTTATTTATTTATTTATTTATTTCTCACCATAGCACATACCTTCCCCAGTGTCAATCACCCAGCCACCCCATTCCTCCCACCCACCTCCCTTCTAGCAACCCTCAGTTTGTTTCCTGAGATTAAGAATCTCTTATGGTTTGTTTCCCTCTCTGGTTTCATCTTGTTTCATTTTTCATCCCTTCCCCTATGGTCCTCTGTCTTATTTCTCTAATTCCTCATATCAGTGAGCTCATGTGATAATTGTCTTTCTCTGATTGACTCATTTTGCTTAGCATAGTGCCCTCTGGTTCCATCCACATCATTGCAAATGGCAAGACTTCAGGGTTTTTTGAAAGCTGCATAGTATTCCATTGTGTATATATATACCACCTCTTCTTTATCCATTTATCTGTTGATGAAGATCTAGGCTTTTTCCATAGCTTGGCTATTGTGGACATCGATGCTATAAACATTTGAGTGCATGTGCCCCTTCGGATCACTACCTTTGTATCTTTAGGGTAAATACCACGTAGTGCAATTGCTGGCTCATAGTGTAGCTCTGTTTTCAACTTTTTGAGGAAAATCCATACTGTTTTCCAGCGTGGCTGCATCATCTTGGGTTCCCACCAACAATGTAAGAGGATTCCCCTTTCTCTGCATCCTCGCCAACACCTGTTGTTTCCTGAATGGTTAATTTTAGCCATTCTGACTGGTGTGAGGCAGTATCTCACTGTGGTTTTGATTTATATTTCCCTGATGCCGAGTGATATGGAGCACATTTTCATGTGTCTGTTGGCCATCTGAATGTCTTCTTTGCAGAAATGTCTGTTCATGTCTTCTGCCCATTTCTTGATTGGATTATTTGTTCTTTGGGTGTTGAGATTGGTAAATTCTTTCTAGATTTTGGACACTAGCCCATTATATGATATGTCATTTGCAAATATCTTCTCCCATCAGTCAGTTGTCTTTTGGTTTTGTTGACTTTTTCCTTTTCTGTGCAAAAGCTTTTGATCCTGAAGAAGTCCCAATAGTTCATTTTTGCCCTTGCTTCCCTTGCCTTTGGCGATGTGTCTAGGAAGAAGTTGCTGTGGCTGAGGCCGAAGACGTTGCTGCCTGTGTTCTTCTCAAGGATTTTGATGAATTCCTTTCTCACATTGAACTCTTTCATCCATGTTGAGTCTACTTTTGTGTGTGGTGTAAGGAAATGGTCCAGTTTCATTCTTTTGCATGTGACTGTCCAATTTTCCCTACACTATTTGTTGAAGAGGCTGTCTTTTTTCCATTGTACATTCTTTCCTGCTTTGTCAAAGATTAGTTGACCATAGAGTTAAGGGTCCATTGATCTGTGTGTCTGTTTTTGTGCCAGTACCATACTGTCTTGATGATTACAGCTTATAACGTATCATGAAGTCTGGAATTGTGATCTGCCAACATTGGTTTTATTTTTCAACATTCCTCTGGCTATTTGGGTCTTTTCTGGTTCCATATAAATTTTAGGATTATTTGTTCCATTTCTTTGAAAAAAGTTGACAGCATTTTGATAGGAATTGTATTAAATGTGTAGGTTGCTCTAGGTAACATAGACATTTTCACAATGCTTGTTCTTCCAGTCCATGAGCATGGAACATGTTTCCATTTCTTTGTGTCTTCCTCAACTTCTTTTATGAATACTCTATAGTTTTCTGAGTACAGATTCTTTGCCTCTTTGGTTCGATTTATTCCTACGTACCTTACAGTTTGGAGCACAGTTGCAAATGGGATTGACTCCTTAATTTCTCTTTCATCTGCCTTGTTGTTGGTATAAAGAAATACAACTGATTTCTGTGCACTGATTTTATATCCTGACACTTTACTGAATTCCTGTATGAGTTCTAACAGTTTTGGAGTGAACTCTTTCAGGTTTTCCACATAAAGTATCATATCATCTGCAAAGAGTGAGAGTTTGACTTCTTTGCTGATTTGGATGCCTTTTGTTTCTTTTTATCATCTGATTCCCGAGGCTAGGACTTCTAGTACTTTGTTAAATAGCAGTGGTGATAGTGGACAGCCCTGCTGTGTTCCTTACTTTAGGGGAAAAGCTCTCAGTTTTTCTCCATTGAGAATGATATTTGCTGTGGGTTTTTCATAGATGGCTTTGATGGTATTGAGGTAGTACCCTCTATACCTACACTGGGAAGAGTTTTGATCAAGAAAGGGTGCTGTACTTTGTCAAATGCTTTTTCAGCATCTATTGAGAGTATTCTATGGTTCTTGTTCTTTCATTTTATATTGTATCACATTGATTAATTTGGAGATGTTAAACAACTTTGTAGCTCAGGAATAAATCCCACTCGGTCATGGTGAATAATCCTTTTAATGTACTGTTGGATCCTATTGGCTAGTATTTAGGTGAGAATTTTTGTTCATCAAGGATACTGGTCTGTAATTCTCCTTTTTGATGAAGTCTTTGTCTGGTTTTGGGATCAAGGTCATGCACGCCTCATAAAATAAGTTTGGAAGTTTTCCTCCTATTTCTATTTTTTTGAACAGTTTCAGGAGAATGGGTATTAATTCTTCTTTAAATGTTTGGTAGAATTGCCCTGGGAAGCTGTCTGACCCGGGGCTCTTCTTGGGAGATTTTTGATGATTGTTTCAATCTCCTTACTGGTTATGGGTCTGTTCAGGTTTTCTGTTTCTTCCTGGTTCAGTTTTGGTAGTTTATATGTCTCTAAGAATGCATCCATATCTTCCAGATTGTCAAATTTGCTGGCATATAGTTCTTCATAAGATGTTCTTATAATCGGTTGATTTTCTTTGGTGTTTGTTGTGATCTCTCCTCTTTCATAATTTTATTAATTTGGGTCCTTTCTCTTTTCTTTTTGATAAGTCTGGCCAGTGGTTTATCAATCTTATTAATTCTTTCAGTGAACTAGCTCCTAGTTTTATTGATCTGTTCTACTGTTCTTTTAGTTTCTATTTCATTGATTTGTGCTCTGATCTTTATGATTTCTCTTCTCCTACTGGGTTTAGGCTTTTTTTGCTCTTCTTTCTCCAGCTCCTTTAGGTGTAGGGTTAGGTTGTATACTTGAGACCTTTCTTGTTTCTTGAGAAAGGCTTGTATTGCTAAATACTTCCCTCTCAGGCCTGCCATTGCTGCATCCCAAAGATTTTGAACAGTTGTGTTTTCATTTTCCTGTGTTTCTATGAACTTTTAAAATTCTTCTTTAATTTCCTGATTGATCCATTCATTCTTTAGTAGGATGCTCTTTAGCCTCCATGTGTTTGAATTCTTCCCAACTTTCCTCTTGTGATTGAGTTCTAGTTTCAAAGCATTGTAGTCTGAAAATATGCAGGGAATGATCTCAATCTTTTGGTATGGCTGAGACCTGAATTGTGACCCAGGATGTGATCTATTCTGGAGATTGTTCCACGTGCACTAGAAAAGAATGTGTATTCTGTTGCTTTGAGATGGAATGTTCTGAATGTATCTGTGATGACTATCTGGTCCAGTGTGTCATTTAAAGCCTTTATTTCCTTGTTGATCTTCTGCTTACATGATCTGTCCGTTTCAGTGAGGGGGGTGTTAAAGTCCCTTACTATTATTGTATTATTGTCAATGTGTTTCTTTGAGTTTGTTATTAATTGGTTTATATAATTGGCTGATCTCATGTTAGGGGCATAGATATTGTTGGAGAGACTCTTTAAGTATGATATAGTGTCCTTCCTCATCTCTTAGTATAGTTTTTGGCTTAAAATCTAATTTGTCTGATATAAGGATTACCACCTCAGCTTCCTTTTGATGTCCATTAGCATGATAAATTGTTTTCCACCCCCTCACTTTCAATCTGGAGGCATCTTTGGGTCTAAAATGAGTTTCTTGCAGATATCATATTGGCAGGTCTTGTTTTTTTTTTTTTTTTAATCTATTCTGATACCCTGTGTCTTTTGATAGGGGCATTTAGCCCATTTACATTGATGGTAACTATTGAAAGATTTGAATTTAGTGTCACTGTATTGTTTGTAAGGTGAGTGTTACTTTATACTGTCTCTGTTCCTTTCTAGTCTGTTACTTTTAGGCTCTCTCTTTGCTTAGAGGACCCCTTTCAATGTTTCCTGTAGGGCTCTTTTGGTGTTTGCAAATTCTTTTAGTTTTTGTTTGTCTTGGAAGTTTTCTTCTCTCCTTCTATTTTCAGTAACAGCCTAGCTGGATATAGTATTCTTGGCTGCATATTTTTTTTATTTAGTGCTCTTAATATATCATGCCAGTCCTTTCTGGCCTGCCAGGTCTCTGTGTATAGGTCTCCTGCTAACCTATTATTTCTACTGTTGTAGGTTACAGACCTCTTGTCCTGGGCTACTTTCAGCATTTTCTCTTTGTTTCTGAGATTTGAAAGCTTTACTATTAGATGATAGGGTGTTGACCTATTTTTATTGATTTTGAGAGGGGTTCTCTGTCCTCCTGGATTTTGATGCTTGTTTCCTCCCCAAATTAGGGAAATTCTCTCCTATAATTTGCTCTAATATACCTTCTGCCCCCTCTCTCTCTTTCTTCTTCTTGATCCCATTTTTTACAAAAAGATTTTATTTATTTATTTGACAGAGAGAGATCACAAGTAGGCAGAGAGGCAGGCAGAGAGAGAGAGGAAAGCAGGCTCCCTGCTGAGCAGAGTGCCCAATGCAGGGCTTGATCCGAGGATGCTGAGATCATGAGATGAGCTGAAGGCAGAGGCTTAACTCACTGAGCCACCAAGGATCTCATTTATTATAATATTGTTTCATCTTATGGTATCACGTAACTCTTGAATTATCCCCTCATTATCCAGTAGTTGTTTATTTCTCTTTCACAGCTTCTTTATTCTCCATCGTTTGATCTTCTATATAACTAAACCTCTCTTCTGCGTCATTTGTCCTAGCAGTAAGAGAGTCCATTTTTTTTTTTTTTAGGATTTTATTTTTTTATTTGACAGAGATCACACGTAGGCAGAGAGAGGAGGAAGCGGGCTCCCTGCTGAGCAGAGAGCCTGATGCGGGGTTCAATCCCAGGACCCTGGGGTCATGACCTGAGCTGAAAGCAGAGGCTTTAACCCACTGAGCCACCCAGGCACCCCAAGCTTCCATTTTATATTGCACCTCATTAATACCTTTTTTTGCTTTCAACTTGGTTAGTTTTTAGTTCATTACTCCAGAGAGTGCTTTTATTTTTCCAAAAACAATGGATTCTCTAGTATCTTCTTTATATTTTTTTAAGGTTTTTTCCTCCTTGTCATTTTGTCCAGAGAGGAATAGATAATTGGAGAAGAAAATGCTAAAAGGGTAACAATTACCCCACAAAAAATATACACTAACCAAATCAGAAGAGACCTGAAACTTGGGGGAGAAGAAATATACTATATATATAGTACATATATGATTAGGCTGGTGATTAGAATAGAGCCACACACTTGATTTTGGGTGTATTTTGGTTTCTTAGAAGAAATGGCCTCCCAAATGTTAAAAGAAAGAAAGACTTACATATTCATATATATATAAATATGGGTAAACACGATGAAGGGATAGAATATGACTGTAAAGATGAAAATTAAGATAGATTTTTAAAATGGACTTGATAAGAAGTTGGTTGAAAAAAGAAAAAAGGAGAGAATGTCACTAGGCTGGAGACTAGAACAAAGCCATACACTAGATATAGAATGTATTTTGATCTATTAGAAGAACCTGTACCCCTAAATATTTGAAGAAAGAAAAACATGTGTATACACAAAATAAGGTCAAATACAATGAAGGCATGGAGTATGACTATAAAAATGAAAATTTAAAAAGATTTTTCAAAAGGCATTGATAAGATAAAATGGCTAAAACAGGTAAACATAGGAAAGAGGAACCATTAAAAAATAGAAAAAGAAAAAAAAATTTAAAAACTTGACTTGGAAAGACAAGAATCGTGGTGGAAAAGCCATGAATTCTATGTGCTATATTCCCCTAGCACTGGTGTTTTGCAGTTCTCATTGATTGGTAACATTGGTCTTGGCTGATTATTCTTGCTAATCTTCTAGGGGAGGGGCCTGTTGCAGTGATTCTTAAATGTCTTTGCCCCAGCTGGAATTGCACCTCCCTTGCCAAGGGCCAGGCTAACTAATCTGCTTGGGTTTGCTCTTGTAGTTTTTGTTCCCTTAAAGCTTTCTGTACAGCTTTGGAGGACAAGAATGAAAATGGTGGCCTCCAAATCTCCAGCCTGGAGGAGCTGAGAGCTCGGGGGCCCTCCTCTTTAATGCGCCCTCAGAGAAAAGCAGTCAGTCCGTCCTGTCTCCCTGGTCTCTGGCTGCACTCCATGCTCACCAGCCTATGACAGAGTGTTTCTATCTCTGGCACATGGCACCACTTGGAGTCTCCAAACCCAGTAGATTCCCATAGTACACTCCCATGCCACTCCTCCCAGTGGAGGAAGCAGGGGTCTCTCCGGATCTGCCACTGGGGGGGAGGGGTCCCTGCTCAAAGAGTAGTGGCCCAACCATGCCTCAGATCCAAAGGTAACTCCAAACTGAGAAGCTGCCCCCCCCCTCCCACAGCTCCGTCTCTGAAGCCAGCCTCCCCACTCCCATACCAGGGGGGCTGTGCCACACTCAGTACCCCCGGTCTTTCTGTGACCCCATGGGTCCTGAGACCAAACTGTCCCAGTGAGGGCTTCACCCACTGCTTAGCCTCTGGAGTGATGTTCCTTAATGGAGCAGACTTCTAAAAGTTCCGATTTTGTGCTTTGCTGTTCTGCTGCTTTATGGGAGCCGGCCCCTCCCCCTGAAGTCTATCTTCCTCTATATTACTTTGGATTCACTTCTCCACACACCCTACCTTCCAGAAAGTGGTCACTTTTCTGTTTCTAGAATTGCTGCTATTCTTTTCTTTGATTTCCTATTGAGTTTGTTGGTGTTCAGAATGGTTTGATAACTAGCTGAATTTCTGGGGCCAGACGAAATTTAGGTCTACTTCTCCACCATCTTGCTCCTCCCAAAAATTCATTGTCTTTATAAGAAAGTACTAAGCCATACTAAACCATTTGAAAAAAAAATCTCAAATTCATCATTGGTTTCTCTCTCATCTTGTAACAAAGCTACCTCCTTTGGGAAGCTACCTAGTGCCATGAGGCTACCTCTCCTTTTTCTACAGTACATGCCATTCTCTCAATCTTCCTTAGTGTTAATCTCCCTCCATCACCAAAGTTGACTTTGTTTCATTTATTGAGGGCATTACTCTCGTCCAATCCATTGTACTAATTAATGGACAGATAATAAGATTTCTTGTTAACTCTGATACTGACTGCCTAAAATCCTTATGTTGCAAAAGCTTGTAAGGCCACATCCACTCTCACTAGGACTACTGTGATTAGCCAAGGATATTTACCAAAGGATAAGGGTAAGGCAAATGAAAACCCCGATATTTGCAGTGTCTCCACTAACTCATGATGATGCTCTGCTTTTTTAATATAATGTTGCTCACTTACATTGTAAGTTTTCTTAAGATTGGAAGTTCATTAAGCATCTGAATTTTTAATCTGATAGCAACAAGAAAATCAAGGAGGATTTCAGTAGAGACACTCCCATTATGGAAGATACGTAGAGAGTAAACATATTTGGTTGATTAAGAAACATGGCCATCACCAGGTTACCATAGCTATCATTTATTCATTTAATTGCACTAATTAAATGTCTTGAGCTAGGTTCTGGTTATTCAGAGATAAAAAGCATATTTACTTTATAGTTTAATTTTAATGATGGAAACAAACAAGTTAATAAACAAATTCAAATTAACGTGAAAATTATTTATAAGAGGTTTGCACAGTTGCTTTGGCAGCACTGAGAAACTCTAGCTCAGAAAGGAGGGTAGTCTTAAAGAATAATTAGAGCAATACACAGGGTGTTGAAGAGGGGAAGTTTTTGCAAGTATCTCCATACTTCACGTGGTAAAGGCACCAAGGCAGGAAATAATGCTGTACTTGGAACTAGCTGTTCACTGCTGTGTAGATCAAAGCTGCAAGCAGGTGTCTGAAACCTGAGACTTCAGAAGCAGTAGAGGCCAGCCATCATGCACCATTGTGCCAAATTCATGATTTTTGTTTACCTTTTTTTTAAGAGTTTATTTATTTTAGAGAGAGAGAGCACGCACACACGTGCATGAGAGATGGGGGAGGGGCAGAAGGAGAATGAAAATCCCCAGACTCCCCACTGAGCATGGAGCCCAATGTGGGGCTCAATCCCAAGACTTTGAGATCATGACCTGAGCTGAAATCAAGAGTTGGATGCTCAACCGAGTCACCCAGGCACCCCCTTTTACTTTAAGAGACCATTGGTACCCCAAAATATTTTTAAACAGGTAATGTAATGACCTTGTTTAAAGATTTATGTGTTAAAATATGCTAAAACTACTGAACATAACATTCATTAATTCACTCATTTGTTTTAGAAATAATTACTAGGTGTCCACTATGTCTTCAGCCCTATTCCAGGCACTGGGAATTCAATGGTTAGCAATAACAGAGATGATCATGCCTGCCTTTGTGGATCTAAGGCCAACTTGACCTTAATACTTTAGCCATCTTCCTCTTTAACATATTCTAGACTGTGTTCACCTGCAGCATTGGATGGATTACTCCTATTGGCCTAGAGATAACATTTTAAAAAATAACTCCCAATCTTGAAAAGTACAAAAATTATACAAAAACTAAGGCAATTCTCCCTTCATAACCTATCTCTTTCTAGTGCTGAATGTCCTTGCCCCTCTTCACAGAAGACATATCCTACCCCAGATCCTGCACTCCCCTTCCCCCAGTTCTCCATTCTTTTTTTTTTTTTTTAGATTTTATTTATTTATTTGACAGACAGAGATCACAAGCAGGCAGAGAGGCAGGCAGAGAGAGAGGAGGAAGCAGGCTCACCGCCGAGCAGAGAGCCCGATGCAGGGCTCGATCCCGGGACCCTGGGATCATGACCGGAGCTGAGGGCAGAGGCTTTAACCCACTGAGCCACCCGGGCACCCCCAGTTCTCCATTCAAAGAAGGTTTTTGTTCCCATAGTTTAACTGGAATAGCTTTTACTGAGGTTGTGATCTCCATCTTGCCAAACCCATGATGCATTATCTTTTTTCCTTCTATTCAACTCAGCACCAGTTGATATCTCTTCTTCCTTAATCCTGTGCTTCTACTTCCTCCTGGTTTCCCTCCCATACCTGATAGATTTCTCCTTCTCAGGTATCTTTTTTAGCTTCCCTCACTCTCTTTGGACCCTAAAAGACCACGCACTGCCACATGCTCATGCTCTACAACCTCCTGCCCTTCTCAGTCTGTGCTTTTTCTTTAATTGATGTCATCCAGCCCACTAGCTTAAATACCACCTGTGTATTAAGAACTCCCTGATTTATATTTCTGGTCTCATTTTACCCACCAGGACTCCAGATTCATAGGTTCACATATCTTCTCAACATCCCCATTTGGTTGCCTAATAGACACACCAAGCTTCCTATGTGCATCTGAATAGAATTTTGGTCCTTCCTTCAGACCGTCTTTGTCCCCAGTCTTTATTTTTATATAATAATAAATATAATTTATTTATATAATATATAATTTATGTTTATAATATATAACTATATATAAATATAGTTTATATATAATAAATATATTTATTTATTATTGTTTTAGTAAATGGCAACACCATTCACTCAGTTGGCCTGGTCAGTGATATAGAATTTATCCTTAGTGCATCTCTTTCTCATATGCTACTCTCCACATCAGCTAATAGCAAATCCTGTTGGCTTCTCTTCAAGAAGATATGCAAAATATGACCATTTTTACCATTTCTCCTGCATCTGTCCTACCCACCATCATCTTGCCCTTGGGTGATTGTAATAGCATCTGAGTTACCCTGCTTCTAAACTGTTCCCCAGAGAGTAATCGGTGTTCTTTCTCAAGTGCAAATCTGGGCAGATTCCCAGACTTTCATCCCTACCTCACCAACATCTTTCTGTTAAAATTACATCAAATTCTAGGAGGTAGGATGGAGGAAAGAAGGGCTCATTTAAGAACTTCCAATAGCAACAGAGGGCACTTCTTACTCTCACTGGCTGCAACTTGATCATATAGTGACACCTAGCTGTAGGAGAGTACAGGAAATGTGTTACTTTTCCTTGGTGACCCTGTACCCACTAACAATTGGAGCTCTGTGGCTGAGAGAACTGACATTGGGATAAGTAACCACTATTCTCTGCCTCATTGCTCAAGTGACCCCTCAGAAGGGCTTTTATTGATCACTATGTAAAAGATACCCTTGTCACTATCTTATTACCTTGTTTTCCTGTCTTTAGGACATCACTACCTGAATTTATCATACCGGTCAATCTATAACTGTCTATTCTTCTATTACTTAATGTAATTATTCATACACTTATCTATTTGAAATCTGTTTTTACATTTATTCTCTGTCTTTTGCTTTAGATCCTAAGACTAGGAGACCAACAATGTTATATATCTACTGAATCACTATATTCTCAGTACCTAGAACAATGCCTGGTGTTTAATAGGCAGTGAGCACACTTAAAATGCTGCTGAAAAAAATCTCTGTAAAGTGAAAAGGAGGTTATCAGTTGGGTGCAGGCATATACATATGCCTGGTTGGATGGTTTCAGTGGGGATATTAGAGTTTTAGGATACTTGGTAATATTTAAGATGTTTGGGGAGAATGCAAGAGAAATGTTAAGTTTGGGTTGTAGTGTTAAAGACCCAACTGAAAGTGATGGTTATGCATTTTATGACTCAAATCTATTTTGTTACATGGATTTCACCAGCAGCACTTGGTTACTAGGATTCAGGTATGAGAAATGAGCAGTGGAGTTTATCTAGCGTTCAGAGTTTAGGATATTGGCAGTGTGATTTGAAATGATGGGCAATTTTAACATTTTTGGGCTGTTATATAGAAGAGAAGGAAAATGATTACGGTAAATGTTTTTGCATGAGAATAACAAAGGAACAAAATCATTGGAAGAGCATACTAACAATACTGAGCATTTACAGTGTCCTTTTTGGTATAAAATGGTGGTTGTTTTTTTTTTAATTTATCCTCACTTAATTTTCCTGAGTGTATAAGGAAAAAATAACCTGTGAGGCTTGCAAACCAGATGTTACTATCCTTATCTGAGAAAGGAGAATATTACAACTTTAAAAGTTTAATGACTTTCTCAAACACAAAAAGAAAACTAGAGGAAAAAACAGAAAAGGAATCCAAATCTCCTGACTATTCATCTGTTGCTGTAAAAGAGAATGAAGACACCTTGATGTCTCTGCCCTATTAATTAGCCTGGTTTGAGCCACTTTAATAATATTGGAGAATATTACATTTCATCATATTTGTATGAACTCAAAGGAATACATGCATGGATATCTAGTTTTTGTGGAAAAATAAGTAATGCTGCTTTAAACTCATGCCACTTACACTAATAAAATCATAACTTTAGGTGGAGTAGTATCCTGAATTTCACATGAATAATGGCTCCAAAAATAAATTCATTAAAGGAATAACATTTCATTTTGAAATATGATAGGTGCATCTTAGTGTGATATGAATATCAATGTCAGACAGCAAGGTGGTAGAGAAAGCATGGAATTTGCAATACACAAATTACAATCCTGTCCTAGCCTTTTCTGAAAATTAGTTTTGTCATTCACGATGTAGGAATGATAATGACTTCTTCATAGCTTGGTTGGGAGCTCTCTGGATGGACTCACACCAGGAATTAAATGCTTCTGCCTAAAAATGACACATTGCTGATCACATTTTGTAAATTTTAGGAGTCATATGGCCATGCCTAAATTAGAAGGGGAGGGGAAGTAAAAATACCCATGTAGACCTGAAAGGAGAATGGGAAGTGTTGGTGAACAGCCTTCATGTGTACCATAGTGATCTAAAAGTTAGATAAAAACTTGAATAGGGGCACCGGGGTGGCTCAGTGGGTTAAAGCCTCTGCCTTCAGCTCAGGTCATGGTCCCAGAGTCCTGGGATCGAGCCCCACATCGGGCTCTCTGCTCAGCAGGGAACCTGCTTCCTCCTCTCTCTCTCTGCCTGCCTCTCTGCCTGCTTGTCATCTCTGTCTGTCAAATAAATAAAATCTTAAAGAAAACTTGAATAATAATAAATAAGATAACACTTTCCAAAGCATATTTTCCAGAATTTTAGATCTAGAAAGATATCGGTGGGTATTCCCAAAACAAAGAGATATCTTAGTTGAATGGCTCTGGAAAATATGGAGTATTTAAAGTTCAAGGTTTTCATATTGTAGAATTGCAGTAGGCTGAAAAGCATAAAGGATCTCCAAAGTGGGAGATAGAAACTATAATATATAGCAATCTTACTGAATCCTAGAATCCTTTTTTATTTGTTTGTTTTCTTTTTAAAGACCATTGTAGGAGATTATGCTGTGCACATCCTCTCACACTTTGAGAAATGAGGACTAGAATTATCTGGAGGCTGATGAGGAGGGAGTTTCTGAAGCCTGGGTGGAAATACAAAAGCTTCTAAGTCCTCAGGACGATGACCTCTGAAGGCAGCCCTCCAGTGCTCCCATCCTTGAGAGCAGTGTGCTGGTGAGTACAAGGTTTAGAAATAAAATCCCTTATTTGAAAGATGCATTTTGTGATATTTTCTAAGAAGAAACTAAGGGTATTGAATGCAGATTGTTGTTATGGAGTGTAAGAAGGTTGGAGTCAGGCTGGCCATCACGGTTGTGTCCCAGAGACTAAGGCCCAAGTCATACTATAGCAGGTGATTGATCTTTCTCTTGGTGCCATGGTTGTTCTCCTTTATTTTACTAATATTTCAGTTAGAGGCATTGATAAATATTTCACTCTTAATGCTGTGTCACAGTTCTGATCTTACAAAAGTGTGAATGGAGATGAAAAAGTAGTGAGTCAGAGGTGGTGTCTCTTTATGCACCTGTACACAGGAAGAAGGCGAAAAAGGGGTCAGGGTGGTGACCCTCAGCAAGTCGGTAGTTTGTTTGATTGCCATCCAGAGGGATGCGGATGTCTTTCACTCAGGGTTTCCCAGGCAAAGAGCAATAATTGGAGAGTTTAAAACCTGCCCCTACCTAGGTCAGGGGATGCTGAATGTCAAAACATAAAGACCTGGCCCATTGTGTAGAGCATGTCTGAATTGAAAATAAGAGATCATACAGGATCAAATTTTACTTGTACTTGCATGGTATCTGTGGCTTGGGGTTTATATTTGGGGAAAGTATAGATCTCAAAAAATATATTACAAGTAAAATTCAAACTGTGGCAAACTTCAGTATTCACTAGCTGTAGATTTTAACGAGCTATTCCCAAATTACATGGATTCACTGCTCATTGAGTCCATGCTTTTAAAATCAGAAGTTCCGTATGTATCTAGATAATTTGGACAAATAATGCCTGGCTAGTATGATTTTGTGTTTTATGACCATTGCTTCCCTCAATATTAATATTTATTATATGACCAAAATATACATTAATTATTATTTTAGCTTGATATTACTCAGAGCAACATGGTATATATCCTTTTTTAAGATTTATTTATTTGAGAGAGAGAGAGAGAGAGGGAGGGGCAGAGGGTGAGGAAGAGAGAGAATCCTCAAGCAGAACCCCTGCTGAGTGCAGAGCCTGACACAGGGCTCGATTCCAGGACCCTGAGATCATGACCTGAGTTGAAATCAAGAATTCGATGCTTAACTGACTGAGCCACCTAGGTGCCCCAGTTATTTCTGTACTACATCTTCTGTATTTCTGTACTACATCTTCACATTTGGAAATCTGAGGAAGAAATTTTTCTTTCATTAGACTTCTCTTGAGTAGGTATCTGAGATACACATTTTATTTGTAATCATAGACACAAAAATATATAAAATTAAAAGGCATCCACAACTTTGTAAAGCATGAATGTTTAAAATTATTGGAGATTTTCAAACTCCAAAATCTGAATCTTAAGAAATGGTCACCATGATTATTTGTGTTTGGATTTTGCAGTTTCAATATCAATATGAAATCTCTAACACTGACTCATTTATATAAGCTGCAATTATAATCTGGGTGTGATTTTCTTTTTTCCTATTTCTTATTTCTTTTCTTCTTCTTCTTCTTTTTTTCTTTTACTGTCTCCTTGTATTTCCAGGTTTTTTTTCCAGTGTTCCAAAATTTACTGTTTATGTACGACACCCAGTGCTCCATGCAACATGTGCCCTCCTTAATACCTACCACCAGGTTCACCCATCCCCCTACCCCCCTCCCCTCTAAAACCCTGTTTGTTTCTTAGAGTCCACAGTCTCTCATGGTTCGTCTCCCCCTCAGATTTCCCCCAATTTACTTTCCCTTTCCTTCTCCTAATGTCCTCCATGCTATTCCTTATGCTCCACAAGTAAATGAAACCGTATGATAGTTGACTTTCTCTGCTTTACTTACTTTACTCAGCATAATCTCCTCCAGTCCTGTCCATGTTGATACAAAAGGTGGGTATTCATCCTTTCTGGTGACTGAGTAATACTCCATTGTATATATGGACCACGTCTTCTTTATCCATTTGTCTGCTGAAGGGCAACTCGGCTCTTTCCACAGTTTGGCAGGTGTGATTTTCAACAGTCATTTTCATTTTATTGATGTGTCTCTTCACGATTGCTCTCAGGATTTCTGTTAATAGATATATGGGACACTTGTAATTCTTAACTAGTCCAAGTCTCACATTTTCTTCATTTTCTCATGTTCTCAGAGTTTAATGACTTTAGATAAGCCCACTCTGGTTTCTAATTGTGTTTACCCAGCCTACCCACTTTGCTTATAGAAGCAGTTATTCCCAATATGCAATCTAAAAATATGTTTCATGCTGTATCTTTGGACATTCTGATATTTTATGGTAATCTGTTGAGTGTACCAACTCCTCTAGACCAAATCGTGACAGAAGTTATGTCTCCATAACAAATCCATTTTAAGAATTAATATTACTATTTAGAGTATTTGGCACCAATCCCTCCTGAAATAAGATTTAAGCAGGAAGTAACTATATTGAAAATTTTTTTGTAGGTGTTCTTTTTTCATAATTAGTAGAAAAAAAATGCATTAATACTAATGTGATCACAAACATAAAACAGGAGGAGGTTTTGGCAAATGAGAGGCAGAAATAAAAATAATGGACTTATCTAGATCTCTCATAATAGTTTTTGTTCTTACTTTTATAATTCAACCAAAAGCATTTAATTACTTGAAATTACATAGCTCTGGGCTAAGCTGACAAATGGACAACCCAGTAAAACTGGTTGATCTTCTTTTTCCTTCTCTCCCCGAATCAACCCATCATCATCTGTTGACTTTATTTCCCAAATATCTCAAATCTTTCCATTTCTCTCAATTAGCTTCACCAACCCTGCTGAAAATCATACACTAGAGATATTACAGAACACTATCATCTCTTATTTGGACTACAGCCTTTCAGATGGTCTCCCTAATTTCACTCTTAACCTCACTCCTCCTGACCTAGTCTCCTAGCAGCCCGAGCAGCCTGTGCAATAATGCGCCAGTGACTGATTTCCCATTGAGTAGAATCCAATTTAAAGTATTGCTTAACCTGGCCCTGCCTTTCTCTTTCCTCCTTCACTTCTTTTTGCGCCATTCCTGTTTCCTTCCTGCCATCTGAACAGTTTACATTCTTACCTTCCTCAAGGACTGTGCAAAGATTATTCTCTCTTCTTGGAATTTCCCTTTCTCCTTTTTGAAGAGCTAGCATCTTTTTATTTTTAAGAGGTCTTAGCTCCAATGCCACATAGTCCAAAACACTTTTCTCTACTATCCTTCCTAGGACCGGTTATACTTAGTAATCTGCCCCTTTTTTGTTTCCTTAATAATGCTTATAACTTATGATGCTATAGATTATATTATTTTATGATGATTTTTTTCTGGATTTCTCACTAGAATCTGAATAATACTAAGCACCATGAGGTACCATCACCAAGGATGATTCTTATCTCACATATTACTTAACTCCAGCACCAAGGTGGAAAGAAGGGTTTATATCAAAAGAATGAATATAAGAAAGGAAGGGAGGGAAGGAGGTAGAGAAGGAAGGAAAGAAGGAAAGCAGATTTGTTGGAATAATGCTGCCCACCTGGGGAGGTGTGTAGGCTGCAAACCAAGAGGCTGGTTACACATCCCCCTCTTTGTTCACCTAACAGGACCCCATTTAACACTTCTGTCCTCTTTTCCACACTCACTTCACATTATTCTCCTAGTGAATTGTTCAGCATAGTCCTACAAAATTACTTTGAGTACTCCATTCTTCTTTGTATTTTCCTGCCTCTATACTTTTGTTTATGATGAACCAAAGAAGTTTTTCAATAAATGTTCTGTTCCAGTGCCAGGCTTCCTATGAAACCTAATCAGTGTTGACTCTAAACTATCATGATATTTTATTTTAACCTTTCTTATAAGAAATCACTTTCTGGTCAATGGTTTATAATCCTTCAGGTTTATATCTTACATCTCCTCTACTCTGGGCTCCCAGTCTCTCTTTCCCAGAGAAAGAAGGACATATAGTTAATTCTTCTTCTTAATCTCTTATAGTACCTGGTGGGATACCTTAACCATAATATGTTATCCATAATTTTTGTCTTAACTGAATTCTTCACCCATGTACTAACAAATCAATAAGTGTCATATAGCTACAATTTTCACTAATACTTTTTAGACCTGGGCTTTGAACAAGGCTCTTTTTTTTCATATGGAAAATTAATTGCATCATGATATTATAAGTGCCATTTTGTAGTGATAACATAGAATAGTACAGCAGGCATTTCCAATCTGCTTATTTGCAGAGCATCTAATATTAAACATTAGGAAAATAAATTGCTTTTTTATTCCTTTTTTTGTGCTTCTAAGTAACAGTATTGTAACAATTCTGTCAAAACAAGATGCTTAATTATGGCACCTCTGCTTTGGAGGTTATTAATGTAGACAAAAGTATTGACATATTATATAAGATACAGCTGAGTGAAAAGTTTAATCAGCTGTAAAAAAACACCACTGAATTAGATTCCAAATATGATGGGCCATCATAGAAAAAGGATTATTGATATAATTCAGAAAATAAGCTCTTGGGTGGGGAATCTTGCTGAACAAGGAAATGAGGGCTTACAGCATTCTGTCCTAGGGGAGAAAGATTGGCTATAAAACGAAGAGCTTGATGTTCATTTCTCTAATAGAAATCACTTGGTATCGTGCCAAAAATGGTGAGCTTGCCAAATGCACAGTGTGAACTAACATACTTCCTTGGCTAGGAGTAGGTTCATAGACAGAACTCAAAGCTCGATGAAAAAAAAAAAATACCTAAACCTTATCCCTGGAGTGTAATCATTGTCACCTTTGATTTGTCCCCAATCATTACACCAGCAATGCTCACTTCGAAAGTCAACACTTTTTCTTGCCTCCAGGTTTTTGCACTGTCGTTCCCTCCTTCTGAGCCTCTATTTCCTTAGGTCCTTGCATGTATGTATTCTTCTCATCATTCAGGTTCAAAATCACCTTCCCAAGACGGGCTTCCATGATCACCATACCATGTTTACCATACCCTCTCTAGTCACATAGGACATGTTGCCTTGTTTCTCTTCATTAACTTTGTCAATACCTGAAATTATTATTCTGATTATTTGATTACTGTTTTTCTCGCCCACTAAAATGTACACTTAATACCTATAGAATATCTGTCTGTCTCATTCACTGCCATGCTTCAAGTGCTGGAATGATGTCTGGCATTAGTTCTTCCATGAACATTATAGAACAAATCTGGCATGCTATCTTTCCTTACATTGTAGAATTCATCTTCAGCTTATTAAGGTCAATAATGCTATTTTCCTGTGGAGAAAATGATGTGGAAAGATTGACTGGAAGATCACTCACAAATTAACTGTGGAAACCTATTGGAGTTCTCGGATTTTAGAACGAAAGGAACATTTTAGGAAAAGAGCAGAAGAAGATGGGGAATTACCATTTAGTGAGGATCTATCATGTGCCAAGTAGTATGTTAGGTGGTTTAGTCATATTACACACTTATTAACCATAATAACAAAATTATTGAACCCTATGTGCCCAACACAACCCTGAAATCTTTGATTTTATTCCATTTTCTCATTAAATCTTCACCATTAAACTTACAAGGTACATACTATTATGATCTGCTTTGCACAGTGATGGAAATGGCTTCTTGGAAGGTATTATTTTTCTCATTTAAGACAGGAAAACCAAGGTTAACAGTCATTTTTTCAAGGCTACAGATCTAGTAAGTGACAGAATGTAGATTTGAACACAGATATTCTATAAGCTATGCTTTGCTCTTTTCATGGTAAATTTATGGAGGTATGCAATATGTTTGTATTCATTTGATGTCTAACTCTGGTCAGGGATCGTTACTGATCCTTCAAAGGGGAGTGATAGAAGATTCCCCAGTTGGTGAAAAATCAGTCATTTTCGGAGTGCTTATCCATGAACTGAAATGGAATTTTTCTTCGAGTACACAAAGAGCATAAAAGACAGGATTAGCCACAACAGGTTTGGTATGAAATGGTAAGGTGCAATAAGTGATAAAAGAACAAGATTGACTTGATTATGGTGTTAAGTGATAGGTATGACTAAACTCAGGAGAAAATTTTAGGGAGGGAGTACAAGATGCAGGCCATAGTCATCCGGAGAGGCTCTACAGTAAGGCTGAAGCTAGGGAAGGGTCTTAAAGGATGGGTAAGAATGAGGAGAACAGAGATCAGAGAGAGAAGGAGAGAGAACAGTGTTCACAGGTATGCGGAGTAAGAAGCTGAGCATGCAGAGTGAAGGTATAGAAGAGTAGGGAGAGGTTAACCACACTGGAACTGAAGATGAGGGTCAGTGGTAGTAAGTGGCAGGTCCCACTAAGATGACGCTATTAAATGTGTATCTCCTTTTCCTGCTCTCCTTTCCTGCTGGCATCTTCTCAGCATGGGTGCTGGAGGCAGTGTATGAAAAGAAGGAGGGGGGAGGGGGAGCTGTCTTTCTCTTTTACAAGCACAACTGACTGACCACAGGAGTCTTTAGGAAACATATTCTAAGAGTAGTTTGACAAAAATGGGCCCCTGTTCAAGATGCCCATTATAGCTAGGGATGAAATGGGTTTCTGCTGGGTAGAAAGGCACTCTGCCAAGACATTTCACTGTGCTTCTGATCAGCTTTCTAGTTGTATGGCCAATTGCTTAACTAGGGGCTTCTGCTTTACGTATGAGCCTGGGGATTTTTAATGAGGACAATGTACTTTCATGGACTAAAGAGACTTAAAAAAATGTCTCACCCCTTAACATTAATTCTAGCGGGAAAAGTCAGTATATAACATTAGCTGTTTGGAAGGCAAGCTATCAACGAGAAAATTTGCTGTTGCCATCACTTTAGCAGTACAAAGATAAATTGATGTTTACAAGAAAATTATCTTGACACACAGAAATTCTAAAGTCAGAGTCTTTGCCAAGTGTGCTTTATTTTGTTCAGAAATTTAAAAGATAAATTAGTCTATACTTTATTGAACCAGTATTCAAAAATTAAATCTTTGAGGAACTACCATGTGTCCTGTGCCTTCGTGTATATATTTAATCTTAACTCCTTGTAATTTTATTAAAAGACTGAGGGTTAACCTTTTGTCCAAAGTCACAGATAGTGGGAAAATTGGAATTTAATTTCATGTGCTCTGACTCTATGTCTTTTTTTTCTTTAAAGATTTTATTTATTTATTGGACAGAGAGAAATCACAAGTAGGCAGAGAGGCAGGCAGAGAGGGAGAAGCAGGGTCCCTGTGGAGCAGAGAGCCCGATATGGGGCTCAATCCCAGGACCCTAAGATAGTGACCTGAGCCAAAGGCAGAGGCTTAACCCACTGAGCCACCCAGGTGCCCCCTGACTCTATGTCTTATGCTCTTCCTCCTTCCCTGTAATGTGTTTCTTTTCCAGCACTGTGTAGTTCCCTTACCTTGCTGGGGAATCATATTCTCTCTCTCTCTCTTTCCCCTCTTTCGACAGACAATTAATGATATCTAAGCTCTAGGAGTTATTCTAGGAATTGTAGATACTAAAAAAAGGGGGGGGGAGGAATTCCCCCACACCAGGAAGGGGTTACTAATCTACCAGGGGGACTAGCTATTTATGTATTTATTTATTTAATAGTTTATTTCTTTGAGACAGAGACAGTGAAAGAGAGAGAGAGAGAGAGAGAGAGCACAAACAGGGAGAAGGATCAGAGGGAGAGGGAGAAGCAGACTCTCCTCTGAGCAGGGAACCCAATGTAGGGCTCGATCCCAGGACCCTGAGATCATGACCCTAGTGGAAGGCGGATGCTTAACCATCTGAGCCACGCAGGCACCCCAGGACTAGGTATTTAATAACTGCGATATCTTTAATATTAATAATAATAATAATAAATCCCATATCTTCTTTATTCATTTGACTGTTGAAGGGCATCTTGGCTCTTTCCACAATTTGGCAACTGTGGCCATTGCTGCTATGAACATTGGTGTACAGATGGCCCTTCTTTTCACTACATCTGTATCTTTGGAGTAAATCCCTAGTAGTGCAATTGTAGGGTCATAGGATAGTTCTGATTTTAACTTTTTTTGAGGAACCTCCACACTGTTTTCCAAAGTGGCTGCACCAACTTGCATTCCCACCAATAGTATAAGAGGGTTCCCCTTTCTCCACATCCTTTCCAACACTTGTTGTTTACTGTCTTGTTGATTTTGGCCATTCTAACTGGTTTAAGGTGGTATCTCAATGTGGTTTTGATTTGAATTTCCCTGATGGCTAATGATGATGAACATTTTTTCATGTGTCTGTTAGCCATTTGTATGTCTTCATTGGAGAAGTGTCTGTTGATGTCTTCTGCCCAGTTTTTGACACGATTATCTGTTTTGTGTGTGTTGAGTTTGAGGAGTTATTTATAGATCTTGGCTATCAGCCCTTTGTCTGTAGTGTCATTTGAAAATATCTTCTCTCATTCTGTGGGTTGCCTCTTTGTTTTGTTGACTGTTTCCTTTGCTGTGCAGAAGATTTTGATCTCGATTAAGTCCTAAAAGTTCATTTTCACTTTTGTTTCCTTTGCCTTTGGAGATGTGTCTTGAAAGAAGTTGCTGTGGCTGATATCGAAGAGGTTACTGCCTATGTTCTCCTCTAGGATTCTGATGGATTCCTGTCTCACGTTGAGGTCCTTTATCCATTTCGAGTTTATCTTTGTGTACGGTGTAAGAGAATGGTCGAGTTTCATTCTTCTATACATAGCTGTCCCAGCACCATTTATTGAAGAGTCTGTCTTTTTCCCCCTGGTTATTTTTTCCTGCTTTGTCGAAGATTATTTGACCAGAGTCGAGGTTCTATATCTGAGCTCTCTATTCTGTTCCACTGGTCTATGTGTCTGTTTTAGTGCCAGTACCATGCTGTCGTGGTGATCACAGCTTTGTAGTAAAGCTTGAAATCAGGCGGTGTGATGCCCCCAGCTTTTTCTTTTGCAACATATCTTTAGGGATTTGGGGTCTTTTCTGATTCCATACAAATTTTAGGATTGTTTGTTCCAGCACTTTGAAAAATGCTGGTGGAATTTTGATCAGGATGGCATTGAAAGTATAGATTGCTTTGGGCAATATAGACATTTTAACAATGTTTATTCTTCTGATCCATGAGTATGGAATGCTCTTCCAACTTTTTGTGTCTTCTTCAATTTCTTTCATAAGTGTTCTGTAGTTTCTCGAGTACAGATCCGTTACCTCTTCGGTTAGTTTTATTCTCAGGTATCTTATGGTTCTTGGTGCAACTGTAAATGGAATTGATTCTCTAATTTCCCTTATAGTTTCATTGCTAGTGTATAAGAAAGCAACTGATTTATGTGCATTGATTTGTATCCTGCCACATTACTGAATTGCTGTATGAGTTCTACTAGTTTGGGGGTGGAGTCTTTTCGGTTTTCTATATAAAGTATCATGTCATCTGTGAAGAGAGAGAGTTTGACTTCTTCCTTGCCAATTGGAATACCTTTTAATTTTTTTTTGTTGTTGTTGTCTGATTGCTGTTTCTAGGACTTCTAGTACTAAGTTGAACAACACTGGCAAGTGTGGGCATCCTTGCTATGTTCCTGATCTCAAAGGGAAGGCTGTCAGCTTATCCCCATTGAGAATGATACTCACTGTGGGTTTTTCATAGATGGATTTTATGAATTTGAGGAATGTCCCCTCTATGCCTATACTTTGAAGAGTTTTAATCAGGAACAGATGCTGTATTTTGTCAAATGCTTTTTCTGCATCAATTGAGAGGACCATGTGGTTCTTCTCTCTCTCTCTTTTTAATTTGTTCTATCACATTGATTGATTTGTGAATGTTGAACCACCCTTGCATCGCAGGGATAAATCCCACCAGGTCATGGTAGATAATCTTTTTAATGTACTGTTGGATTCTATTAGCTAGGATCCTGTTTAGAATCTTGGCATCCATATTCATCAGGGATATTGGTCTGAAATTCTCCTTTTTGATGGGGTCTTTGCTTGGTTTGGGGATCAAGGTAATAATTCTGGCTTCATAGAAAGAGTTTGGAAAATTTCCTTCTGTTTCTATTTTTTGAAACAGCTTCAGGAGAATAGTTATTATTTATTCTTTGAATGTTTGGTAGAATTTCCCAGGGAATCCATCAGGTCCTGGCCTCTTGTTTTTTTTGAGAGGTTTTTGATCACTGCTTCAATCTTGTTACTAGATATTGGTCTATTCAGGTTGTCAGTTTCTTCCTTTTTCAGTTTAAAAGTTTATAGGTTTCCAGGAATGCATCCATTTCGTCTAGGTTGCCTAACTTATTGGCATATAACTGTTGATAATAATTTTTGATGATTGTTTATATTTCCTTGGCGTTAGTTGTTATCTCTCCCCTTTCATTCATAATTTTATTAATTTGGGTCCTCTCTCTTTTCTTTTGGATTGGTTTGGCCTGTGGCTTATGGATCTTATTCTTTCAAAGAACCAGCTTCTAGTTACATTGATGTGTTCTATTGTATCTCTAGTTTCTAGGTCATTGATCTCTGCTCTAATCTTAATTATTTCCCTTCTTATGCATGGACTTGGCTTAATTTGTCATTGATTCTCCAGTTCTTTAAGGTGTAAAGAGAGCTGGTGTATTGGGGTTTTTTTCAATTTTTTTTTAGTGAGGCTTGTATTTCCCCCTTAGGACCACCCTTGCCATATCACATAGATTTTGGACTGATGTGTCTTCAATCTCATTGGTTTCCATGAATTGCTTAACTTCTTCTTTGATTTCCTGGTTGATCCAAAAATTATTGAGCAAGATGGTCTTTAGCTTCCAAGTGTTTGAATACCTTCCAAACTATTTTTTTTGTGGTTGAGTTCCAGTTCCATCAGGGAATAATTTCAGTCTTTTGGTATCAGTTGAGCCCTGATTTGTGACCCAGCATGTGGTCTGTTCTGGAGAAAGTTCCAACGGAATAAGCATTCTGTTGTTTTAGGGTGTAATGTTCTGTATATATCTGTGAGGTCCCTCTGGTCCTATGTGTCATGCAAAGCTCTTGTTTGTTCATTTTATTCTTAGATGATCTATTGCTGAGAGTGACATGTTAAGATCCCCTAACAATTCATTTATTCTTATCAATATGACTATTTTGATTAATAGCTGGCTTATGTAGTTGGCTGCTTCCATGTTGGGGGCATAAATATTTATAATTGTTAGATCTTCTTGGTGGATAGATCCTTTAAGAATGATGTAGTGTCCTTCTGTATCTCTGACTACAGTCTTTAGCTTAAAATCTAATTTATCTGGGAATTGCTACCCCAGCTTTCTTTTGAGGCCCGTTGGCATGAAAAATGGTTCTCCATCCCTTCACTTTCAGTCTGGATGTATCTTTAGGTTCAAAATGCATCTCTTGTAGACACCATATGGACAGGTCCTGTCATTTTATCCAGTCTGCAACCCTGTGCCATTTTATGGGAGCATTTAGGCCATTCATGTTAAGAGTGATTATTGAAAGATAAGTTTTTGGGATGCCTGGGTGGTTCAGTGGGTTAAGGCTCTGCCTTTTGCTCAGGTCATGATCTCAGGGTCCTGGGATTGAGCCCCTCATTTGGCCCTCTGCTCAGCAGGGAGCCTAATTCCCCCTGCCTGCCTCTCTGCCTACTTGTGATCTCTTTCTCTCAAATGAATAAATAAAATCTAAAAAAAAAAAAAAAAAATAAGTTTTTATTGACATCATGTTGCCTGTGAAGTTCTTGTTTCTATAGATTGTCTCGAAATTTCTGTTCTATGTCACTTTTGGGTTCTTTCTTCTTTTATAGAACCCCCCTTAATATTTCTTTTAGTGCTGGCTTGGTGGTCACATAATCTTTTTAAACCTTGCCAGTCTTGGAAGCTCTTTATCTTTCCACCCATTTTAAATGTCAGCCTTGCTGGATAAAGTATTCTTGGCTGCATGTTCTTCTCATTTAGTGCCCTGAATATGTCTTGCCAGCCCTTTCTGGATTGCCAGGTTTTGTGGACAGGTCTGACATTATTCTGATGGTCCTCCCTCTGTATGTAAGGAATCTCTTCCCCCTAGCTGCCCTTAAGACATCTTGTCTGAATTTATGACTTGTGAATTTCACAATCACATGCCTGGAGGTCTTTCTACCCTCATTGATCTTGGCAGGGAGAAGGGGGTGTCCTCTCTGCCTCTAGGACACAAACACTTGTTTCCATTCCCCAGATTAGGGAAATTTTCATCTAGGATTTGTTCAACTAAATCTTCTAGTTATCTCTCTCCATACCCCCCTCATGGATCTGAATAATTCTGACTTGGAACGTTTCATGCCATCATTTATTTACCTAATTCTGTTTTCATGGCTTGTAAGCTGTTTGTTCCAGGCCTCCTCCTGATCCTTCTCATCTATCAGTTTTTCTTCTAGATCACTAATTTTATCTTCTGCCTCAGTTACCTTAGCCGTTATTTAGATTAGATTGGATCTCATTGATAGCATTTTTAACTTCTGCCAGATCAGCTCTCACTTCCACCCTTAGAGATACTATGTTGTCACTAATGGTCTTCTCCAACCTAGCCATTGCCTGGATAACTGTTACCCCGAATTCCCTTTCTGACATCCTGTTTATGTCCTTATCCAATAATTCTGTGGCAGAGGTCACAGTCTCTGAATTTTTCCTCTGTTGGGTGTTCCTCCTCCTAGTTGTTTTGGTGAGAGGTGGTTGAGGGGATGTATAGCTGAATATATCAACCACAACCCAGGCTGGGTGCACCTTGGAAAGTTGTGGAGCAATCAGAAGTCACCACTGAAAAGAAAGAAAAAAGAGAGAAAAAGAGAGAGAGAGAGAAAAAAAAAAAAACCCTGCCAAAATGAGCCCTAAGATTAGGGTACAAAAATAAAAACGAACAAAAAGACCAACAAAAGTAAAAGAAAAAAAAAAAGAAAGAAATAAAACCCAGTCAAAATGAGCCCCAAGAGAAAGATTTATATAGTACAAAAACAAAGACCAAAGAATAAGATAGGAAGGTGGTGAAGGAACCCTTGATGTGGGAGAGGAAAGTTATTTTGATTTCTTCCTAGCTGTATCTTATCTTTGTTAAAGGACTCAACTTTCCAGAGATAAAGGAAGATTAAAACTGGTTTATATATAGGGGTAGTATTGAATAGGGAAAAAGGACTACCTTGAAGCTTATATCTGTGCGTGTATATATATATATATACATATATGTGTATATATATATATATATATATATTTTTTTTTTTAAGGAAACAAAGCTATATGTATGAAAAAAGTTCAAGTTAGGAAGTTTTTATGGAATGTGTTGTATTAAAAAAAAGGAAAAAGAAAAGTTGTATCCATGAAATATACAGGTTTGGGGGCAATACTGGGAGCTTAATATATTGTTTTCCCCCGATGTTGGGGTCTTACAGTTTTATGAGGACCCTGTGATTATTGTCCTCTTGTTCTTTTGGCTTGTGCTCTGGTAGAAGCAGCCTGTTGCAGATTAGGGATTAGTCTTGCTTGGGCTGGGGTTCTGCCCCCGTCAAGGGGCTGGGCTCTGTGGAAACTGGTTTTTCAGGCTTTTGTCCTCTGGAGGTTTTTCTTCTTTGGGGGCTTTTTGTGCCTTTTCAGAGTGTTAGTGTAACGTAAACTGTCTGCACCCAGACCTCTGCCTCAGAGAGAAGGCATAGTCTGCTCCCCCATGAATGGTCCAGAACACACAGACTCCCCCTCTGTAAACTCCTCTGAACGCCGCAACCTCCCACAGGCAGTGTGCGCCCCCAGTCATTGTCTCAGTGGTCACTGCTTATCTCTGCACCCTGTGCCACTAAAACCGTGAGTGTAACTGGTCTGTGCAAGCCCGATCCCCGTGACTGCCATTGCCAGGACTGCTATCTGGAGCCACACCCACACTGGGTGCATTCAGACCCTGCAGTGACGCAGGTCGGCGGAGGCTGTGGGCCCAGGGACTGCCAGCTGGAGCCTGCGCCAGGCTCTGTAAGGTGCAGGCAGGGGTGTGCCCAGCCCCAGCGGTGGTACAAGCAGTGGAAAGCCTCAGGACCGGGGGCCACAAACTGGAGCCACCGCTGCGCTCTCTCAGGCAGGGGTGGGGTGGAGCAGCTATGACTGCCCTGGGACCATGGGCTTAGGTCCATGCCTGTGGCCACCCAATCCCACCAATTACCCCTTAAGACCATTTGTTCTTTTTGAGTGCTGTATACCAGATTCCAAGCCAAAGCTGGTCCCTAAGCACAGGGCACTTTTGTATTGAAGTATTACTTTCCAATGGGTCACTTCTGGTAACTAACTCACCGTTCTGTTTATCCTCCAATATCAGTCCGAGTACTCCCACTCTGCTTTACCTCTCCACTGACGTTCTTCTGCCCCCATAGAGATCCAGAAGTATATAATCTTACATCTCAGGCTGATTTCATGGATGTTCAGAGTGTTCTGGTAAATATTTAGCTCAATTCAGAGGACCGGTTGAATCAGGGTCTCCTACTTCTCCATCATCTTGCCCCTCCTCCACAACACCTGTATTAAATGTAAGTGTGGTCATTGCTTCCCCGCACAGTTTCGTGGCAACTTTATTCTGAAAACTTTGTTAACCTCACCCACAGAACTGTTAATCTCTTTACTGAGAGAATATTCTGGTTTAGGAGTACATTATCGGTGTTTGCCTGGAAGCATGAACAGAACAAGGAAGTCCCTTCAATTCCAATATTCTTCCTAGTGTGTCATAAACCACCTCTGCTTACAGCTGCATCGCACCCTTATCTCTTCCTCTCTTGTATCTTAAGGAGACCCAGACTTCCTAGTCTTTATGTTCATTGCCTTGTCAATGCTCTCCTAAGAAAAAAGTCTAGATTTATAAACACAAGGGTCATAATGACCCAGCATCACTGGGGTAGGAAGAATTCTGCCTTCAATCTGTTGGTCACCATTTTTCTCTCTATTGACATTTTCTCCCTTGGCCAGAGTGTCACCAGATTATCCAGAGGTCACTCCTTTCATCCCTGTGTTACAGCCTTTGTACAGACACATCACACACCAGTCCTGCGGAGCTGATCCAGGTGTGTTGAGCAGGGGCCTCCACTGGGTCATGCCTGCTGTCAGAAATGGCCTTTTCTAGAACCTCAGTGTGGGCTTTAAACACAGTGGGAGGCATGAAGGAAAACTTGTGCGTTAAGTTAGTCATCTCTAACCGTCTCCTTAGGTTTGATGCCCACAATGAACAGATTGGTCTCAACTTAGACAAGAAGAAAAGAAGAAGGTTGTTTTTTTGTTTTGTTTTGTTTTGTTTTTGACAAGAAGAAGGTTCTTACACCATTTCTATTGATCTATTTTGTTGGGGTCCCTCTTTAAGAGGGCAGTGTTACAGTGGGTTTAGCTCTTCTCTTCTCAAAACATTTTCCCTGCCTGGGATGGTTGGGGCAGGCTTTTAACTATGACTTCTGAAGCTGCAGGGAAATGCAGGGGATGTCTGCTCAGATGGACTTGTGAGCTCTTCTGACTTCCTGTGAGTGGCTTTGTATGCCTGCCAACCCTCGCTGCAAACACTCCTCACCAATTTAGCTCTCAGGAAACGCTGAAGTCCAGGGAGATAAGAATGTGAAAGAGCGGAGTCTTGTGCTATGGAGATAGATGTAGATTCAAATTCTTGTTCCAATCACTTACTAATTGTATGATTCAGGATACATTACAATTGGGAATGTGGCAATAGAAAAATTGGTGTCTGGCTTCTTCAAGGGGTTTTCTTTATTTCATCCTTGAGAAAGAAGTAACAACGGAAGGGCAGGTGATCATTATCATTTGATAATCTGTTTTGTGATAGCCAAGTATTTTATTAGTAATCCCTAACAGTATGTAGCCCTTAACTGTTCTCCTTGCTTGGCTTGTCCTGGATCATAATTGTCATGGTGCGCCGATGAGGAAGACGCTATCGTTACCCCTGCTTTATAAATGAAGAAAAATCGAAGCTCGGGGAGGTTAGATAGCAGATGTTTACTTGCTGGCATAAGAGGCACACCTCATCATCCTTCCTTACCCAGATCCAGTGTAGCCCTGTGCTCGCATCCTGCTTCTCTGCGGGTATCTGTAACATCCTGCTCCTTCCTGTCGATGGGACTTGTTCTCGGGGGCGGCTGGGTCTGTGGACCTGTGGGCCTCCCCAATGTGGAAGAAGCCCTTCTCTGGACGCTGATCAGGCCCCACTGCCTTCCCCAAAGTTGGCTCTGGGCAGAGCCAGGCAGAGCTCCATCAGGGTATATGCCGTATGTAATAAAACTCGATTACAATGAGATGTGCTTTTCAAGGAAAACAGGGAATTCCATTTTAAATCTCAGCATAGTACAAGGAGGAATATGTTAGGTTCCCATATTAAAGTTCACAGAGAATCAGTGTGAAAGATCTCATGGGACGGGACAGTGTGTATTCTCAGCTCTCTGCAATTTTTGTAAGTGATTTTTTTCTGAGTAAACGTTCTGCTTCTGCCTATTGTGCTCTTAAAAGCAGACGTGACTTTTCTGATCCCTTTGGATTCATTAAAGGCATATCTTACCTTCAGACACAGCATAAGCCTATGTGCTTACTGTTTGTTTTTACAAATGTGCACATACTTAACTAAAAAATAATCAGTGAGTCCTGTCCAACTATGACACCGTATTTAGAACTCCTCAAAAGATTTTTGCTGATTCCTGGTTATCAAGAGTAAAAACAAAAAAAAAAAAAAGGAAAAAACAAAATAACAAAAATCACTAGGGCTTTCCCAAATCCATTCTGATTTTTTTTTCTTTTTCTAATTTATAAGTTGTACTTCGCATCTGTGTTGACAGTACAACACATTACATTTGTGGTGACAACAGACCCATCTCAAAGCATGCTAATGATTCAGGATTACTTTGGAATGGCCTTTGAGCACCCCGTGCTTGGGTTGCGACCATCGGTCTATTTACAAAGATAACCCTTCATGCAGTGGACAGAGACCACCATCTTTGTCTAATGATGACAAAGGATAATCTAGGGCCAACGATAACTTTTCCTAGAGTTTCAGCTTGGTGTGTGACATATATAAATTAACAGGCACTATAGAAAAGAGCTCAAGGCAGTAAAATAAAGTGTTTGCTGGCTGTAAAGGAGAAGCTATCTCTCAGAGGCCTGGGCCCCTGATCTCTTTGCTTCACAACAACACTGTGTCCAGCTATGCCCTGGTTCCTGGCCTCAGATGATCGTGGTTAGGTCAACCATGGCTCTAAGGCTTGCTGCTCAAATTGAGTTGTTTGCTCTTCTGGCTAACATCCCAGCATCTCCCTTTACACTGCCCAAGGCTCACCTCTCCTATATTGTGTTCCTCCCCAGCCATGACGGTGAAAGGTCATGGCTCTGTTTGCCTGATCTTTGTCACTGTTTCTAACTACTTAGACTGGTGATACTACGTTTCATTTCAGCCTTAACTTGGCCAAAGGGCCATAAAAGTAAATGTCTACAGTTACAAAATTCTAGAACAGTTCCACTTCTGTAAAATGGCCAGCAGAACCAAAGACTCTATCCAAATAGTATTCACCTATTAGTGTCAAGTTATACCTGAAAAACTTCGGCAAAGCTATAAATGTGTGATGCATCAGAGCTGTCCTTTTTAATGCTTTTCTCTTACTAACACAGAGGTGGGTTTTTATTTTCACTTTCAGCATTTTCTTTCATCTGATGGACATTGGAGGAATAATAATCCTTCAGTTTATACAATTAAGTGCGAATTATATTAGTTTGTTTTATGTCATAATGCCGTGTGCCTATAGGAGAGGGAGAGTTGGGAGGGCAAGACAGAAATTGGAGTAGAGGGGCGCCTGGGTGGCTCAGTGGGTTAAAGCCTCTGCCTTCAGCTCAGGTCATGATCCCAGAGTCCTGGGATCGAGCCCCACATCGGGCTCTCTGCTCCACGGAGAGCCTGCTTCCTCCTCTCTGTCCCTGCCTTCCTCTCTTGCCTACTTGTAATCTCTGTCTGCCAAATAAGTAAATAAAATCTTAAAAAAAAAAAAAAAGAAATTGGAGTAGAGATTGATTTGCATTTTACTGCTACCCTTACCTTTGGGATTCTTTTCCAGCTATTACATTTAAGATTCCAGCATTCTGTATTTTCAGTTTGGGGTCAGGGCCATGAAGTAGGTCTGACAGAAGGGGGACTGATAGTTATTCAATATAAGTGAACCAGAAGTCAAGTTCAGCATGGCCAGACATGCAGACACCATAGGTTGAAAAGGAAGGAGAAGAAGAACCAAGGCTATTTAAAAAAGGAACAGATAAGACAAAAATTCTGGTCCATAAAAATTCAGAAATGAAACAGTGGCCTTTTACGCATAGGCTATTAAGAGCCAAACTTCTTCCTTTTATCTGCCGTTGTCTCCATTGCTACCAAGAAGAATTCACCCTATCTTGCATCACATTTCCAAAGACCTGATTCTGTTTTATAAGGTGACAGCCAGTTGGACGAATTCTGCTCAGATGATCCCAAGAATAGTGGATCTAGGCCCTGGCTACACGTTATCATCATGTTATCATCATTTGGTAGGCTTTGTAAACATTAGTAAGTAAAGCCGAGGCCTACCACATACCAGTTAAATCTGAATGAGCCTGACCCTTGCTTGTCAACATGTGGTCCCTGAGTAAGTAGCATCAGCATCATCTAGTAGCTTATTAGGAATGCAGACCCCCAGGCCCAAGCCCAGACCCACTAAATAAGATTTTGCATTTTAAAGAAATCTCCAGATGATTATTTATGTGTATTTTAAAGCTTGAGAAATGCAGCTCTAGGACCAGGTGTCAGCAAATGTTTTCTTTAGAAACATAGGCATAAAGCACAGTAAATATATTAGGTTTTGCAGGACATATGTAATCTGTCACATAATTTCTTTTTCCTCTTAACAATGCTTTAGAAATGTAAAAACATTCTTAGGTAGGGACATTCAAAATTAGACAATTACTAGATTTGGATCACCTTATAGTTTGAGACTAATTTGCCAATGAAGAACTAAGGGTTAGGAGTTTAAATTTCCTACCTAAGAAGACAAAGTAGTAGAGTGGGAAATAGGATCCAGAACTGCCTTTATTCTTTCCACTCTGATATGGTGTCTCTGGTTGACATTTTACGTCTCTCAGGGGTATTTGTATCCTGACTGTGCCTGAGAGAACAAAGGACTGATACTGTGTGAGCAAATAATTTCAATGTATGTAAACTCATTAGATAATCTTTTTATCATGGGGCCCCTGGATGGCTCAGTGGGTTAAAGCCTCTGCCTTCGGCTCAGGTCATGATCCCAGGGTCCTGGGATCGAGCACCGCATCGGGCTCTCTGCTAGGCGGGGAGCCTGCTTTCTCCTCTCTCTCTCTCTTTCTCTCTCTCTGCCTGCTTGTGATCTCTGCCTGTCAAATAAATAAATGAAATCTTTTTTAAAAAAAAAAACCAATCTTTTTATCAGTGCTATGTGGAGTTACTATCATCATCCCCATTTTCATTTGAGGAATCTGAGGATTTAAAAAGTGAAGTAATTGACCCAAATCCCTTATGCAATAAGTGTTAAAGCTAGGACTCTTGAACAGCAGACTGTATTCTCTTCACATTACTGTGTCAAGAGTAAAACCTATAAGCTTCTCGACCTTGGGTAGATACCAAAGTCACCCGTGGTACTTCTTAAACATAGACCCTTGGACACCACCATTTTGATCCAATAGGTCTGTATTGAGGCTTAAGCGTCTGTATTTTAAGAAACTTCCTAGGTGCCCAGTAAAATCCGAGAAGCAGTATATTAGTGGGAGACTTCACATCTTCATGTCAGGTGTTGAAAAAAAGTAGTCAAAATCTAGATTGTAATTCTAGAACACAAAAAGGAAGTCCCCACATGTTTCAGAACATTTGGTTTAAAGTATCTTTAAACCGAACCTAGCTCTGCTGACATCCTGCCTCCACCTACCCCACTGGCGGGTTGGAGGGGGAGGAGAGTAGATTCTACTCCCTTGTCATCCACTGACAGGATATTGCCTGGCTCTGAGCAGATAGTTTGGAGCCACACAGTTACCATCTGCTTCCTGAAGCCTCAGCATGTGCCTTGCTCATGGTGGGGACCCTCACCATGCCCCACCATCTGGACCATGGGGCCCTGAAGTGGTTTATTTTCTCCAGATCGAAAAACCACAGAGTCCCATCTTCTATTCCTTTTCCAATAGCTCATAAGCCTGACTTTTGTAAACAAACATCCTCACTGCCAGGCAGTGCCCTCATTTCTATGTGTCCAACAGCTAGACTGGTCTACTGAAACTTAGTAGTCTGCTTAGTAGTGCTCCAGCATCCTCCAAAGTTCCGACCAAAGTAAGTTACAGCAGCTAATCATTCTGCACCTGGATCTGAAGTAACATTCTTAATTTCCCTTCATTGTCCTCTTCTAGATTATCTCCCACCGTCCTGAGGATAAGTTTTATTCTCACTCCCCTCCCTGTGTCTCCTTCATATGGCAGAGAGCCTGGAAACTACTGGGCTTCCAAACCCCACTTACTGTTCCACAACACCAAGCTGTTGGCTGGGAAATTTATAGAGCAGTTGGTTAAAATCTCTTAAATCAATCTGGCTGTTTAAAGCTGGAGACTGCCTTTGGCAGAAACATCCTTAAGCATCTTGCTTGGCTAGTATTTTTAATTCACACAGCTAAATGCCTTGTAGTATTAGTCCAGGCCAACAGGACAAAATTAACAGAGACAAAGGCAGAGATGTTGACAGGGCTGAGAACTGATTTGGGAGAGCTTGGTTTTCATCTCATTGCAAGGTTAAATGACGTCTCCCTAAATCCTTTAACACATTGCTCTTCTCAGACCTTAAGAAGGAGGTTTATGGAAGAGTTCAGACTCTGGTAGTTCAGACTCAAGACTTTTAAAAAGTGAGGGACTAGATTGAACTTTTGTCAAATACCTCGCAGTCAAAAATTGCTATTCAACATACCTACCCATGAATAGTGATTAACAGAATGTTAGAACAAGTATCATTAATGCATGAGCTTGTTTCATTCTCCAACCAACCCCAGAGGTAAATATTATTATCCCAGTTTCTGGGTAGGGAAACCAAGATTCAAAAGCTTTAATTGGCTCTTCAAGGAAGAAAGCTGTAGTAAGTAAACAGTGGGTTCAGAATTTAGGTCAGTCCTTTCTAATTCCAAGTAATGACACTGTGATCACACTCTGGCTGATTAGCGAAGATCCTAACCAGTGAAGATCCAACCTGCCAACCACACGTTGACACTTTGGGAGGTGCCTCCTACCCACAGGACAGTGCTCAGCACACCTGACCAATCCATCCAAGACAGGACATGCAGAAGTCATCTGCAGTGGTCTAATTGAAGCTTGTGCTAACGTTCGAGGGCAGCTCTCTGTGTTCTCTTGGTGAGCATGAACTTGGGTTATGAGCCAACTGCCTTAAGAAGGTCTATGGGTATTTTTTCAAGTAACAAAATAGAGATGGGGGAAAGGGAGGAAAAAAGAGATAAAGCTCCAGATTGTGGAGGAGGGAGCTCCCTGTTTTAGTCAGTGGTGGAGTTATAAATGCAATGAAGATTTAGACTGGTTAACCTGTTCCCTCCCAGTGTGTCTCTCTGCCTTATAGTCAACGTTTATAAAATGTTCTAGTATGAAGGTATAATTAGAAAGTAAAATCTTAGCTAGAGCTTAATTAACTAGATCATTTGCTTAGCAGATTATTTTTTTTTCTTTCTGAACCCTTCTCATCAAGAGAAAGAGACACATTTTTTAAAGCTAATAAGCTGACAGTCTAGACAGTCAAAGATAAAATAAGAGGTTCCCAGGATCCAGGTTGTGTCCTGGGTTTGGCACACAGGGAGCCCAACATCCTGCACCTAACTTGACTATGTGATCATGGACACGTCCACATGATGTGAAGTCTTCGCTCCCATTTGTGGCCAGTTGCAGGAGGTAGCTGTGGGGTGGGCAAGCAGCCAGCTACCACTGCCTGAATACTGTCACTTAAACTCTTTGTGTTTCCATTTGCTTATCTATAAAATGAAGATATAATCACAGATTTTGGAAGAGTTATTTTGAAGATGAGTATGGTAATATTTTCCAAACTTTTATACCTTGCATAGTACTATACATTCATAATGATTGACATTATTTGAGTACTTACTATATACTGAGCACTATTCTAAGATACATATGTAAATGTGCAAACATACAGGTATGTTAATTTTTGGATAGCAATTCACTTAATCTTCACACCAACACGTGGTAGAGAATATTATCCATTTTAATTATGAAAAAACTAAAGCACAAAGAGTTTATTTGCATATAAGAATTATTATCATTAATTCCAAAGTATTTGTCAGGCACAAAGTTCAGGTCAAGTACTTCTCTCAACTCCTCCTCCTCCCTCTCTTTTCTCCCTCCCTTCCTCTATTTCCCCCTCCTCCTTCTTGGTCTTCAGATAATAGAGAAAGAATGCTGGGCTCAGAGGTGAAAGATCTGTGCCAAATCCTGGTGTTATGTGATCTTGAGCAAATCACTCTGTTTCCTTATATTTATTTTCTGCCAATCTCTTTGGCTGATTGAAACAATGAGAACGTACTTGCTGATTTAAGAAGCTTATGCAAAGGTAATGTAGTGGCAGGGTTACCATTGACATTACAACTATTCTATTACTAGATACTTTTTAAGATCCTCTCCCTCCTGACCTCCTATGAGTCGATTCCCCATCTCTAACACATGCCATAGGGTGATGACTCAGGAAGCCATCCAGTCTTACACCAGGCCGGCAGACTGGAATGCAACCTCTAGCTAAGCAGAAAATGAAAGCAGCTAAACTGCACTTTGAATAATCTGGTTTATGGATGTATTTAGTCTGTACTGAATAAGGGTTGATCTGCCTGGGAACCTGATTGGGTAGGCGATAAGATGAACTACTGATTATGAAAAGGTATATAAGTTATGATAGCAGTTTGTCACATTCTAGTAACTGAATTAAGTTATGGATTCTTAGGAGAGTCCAAGAAATGGAGACTGCTCTCAGTGGGCAGGGACTAAGTCAACTGAACTTGCCCTATGAAGCACTCATCTGTTCATGTGGTTACTGAACACATGCTTATTGATGGGGAACACGGAGCAATTAGGAATTGGGAGAACACCAATAAGGCTTGAAAATGTTGGTCAGAAAATCTTTGGCCACTATTCCAGCCAACTGAATGAATTTGTGGAAAGCCCTGGTGGTTTTCATTTAGTTCAGTCGTAATGAGTAAGCCTTGACCTTGTGACAGGCACTGAGACTCTGGTGATACAGCAATGACTGCTTCTCTCAAGAATCTTTGTATCTGGGGCGCCTGAGTGGCTCAGTGGGTTAAAGCCTCTGCCTTTGGCCCAGGTCATGATCCTGGAGTCCTGGAATTGAGCACCGCTTCTGGCTCTTTGCTCAGCAGGGAGCCTGCTTCCCTTCCTCTCTCTCTCTTCCTGCCTCTCTGCCTATTTGTGATCTCTGTCAAATAAATAATATCTTTAAAAAAAAAAAAGAAGCTTTGTATCTGTCTAATTAGTTGGTCTGGTTGTGATGCTATACAGAGGCTCTTGTGAGGAGAGAAAATCCCCCAACCATGGTGGTGGTTGGAAATTTATGGACTAATAGAAGTTTTGCAGGGATAGAATAAGAAGAGAAACCCAACAAACCCAAGTGAGTCCAGCAAACTCTTCAAACTGGGGTTCAGAGGAAGAATGCACAGTGGAAGGGTTCTTACATGGCCACAGTTCTCCAGCCACTGGAGCATCTGAGTTTCAGCAGTAGGAGAGCTATGGGGAGCAGCCTTCCTTCTACTGAATCATGAAAATTCACCATGTGTGTCTGTATATATGAAGGGGCATGAGGATTAAGATCTTGTTTCCAAACTAATGGTCATTAAACACTGGTATGCAAAATATTAATTAATAAATCACACAGAAAAGGTTCAGTGCACAAATAAGTTTGAAAAATGTTGTGGCCATGTATTACAGAGACCCATGGAGACTTTGCCATGCCAATGTAGCTCATAAATCTGAAAGAAAGGTAAAATCCAGTTACTTGCATGGGGCCAGGACTAGCCTTGAGTCTACCCATGTTAGCATTAGAACCACCGGGACTGACTGTCCAGTCACACAATTCCCACTGGGAATATCTAGGTGGAAAGAATTCTGCAAACATTTTAGTGACATCTTTGCATATGTCCTTACCATCTGGAGGAGATCCACATGACTGCCTTAAGCCGTTCAAATTCCCAGACGAGTGTTTTGTATCAGAAATTCTCTTCTTATATCATGAATCATCCGGGGGCACCCTACACTTATAAAATTCCATTTATTAGCCCTGATGTATTTGGTAGCCATCCACAAGTGACTATTATGGGTTCAGCATGTACATGCATACACCTGCCCGTGTGTGTGTCCTATTTTTGGAAGACAGATCAGCGGCAAGTTCCCTGCTATTGTGTGAGCGTTAAATGCCATGGTGCACAATCATTTACTGTATCCCAAATTGTTAGAGGCATTAATAACTGTGGGACTATAGCTGTGTTTGTTGTGTCAGCCAGACATATTCCCACTATTAACTTCTGGATAACAGCAGCAGCTTGTCTAATGAAAAATAATGACCTTGAAACAAAGAACTCCAAATAATTTGATTCCACTGAGAAGCCAGTAACCGAAAAGCAGGGCATCTTCTTCAAGTTCCCACATTTTCCTGTAGCACTCGTTCTGAATGATTTCGTTAACTGTGTCTCCAGAGCAGTGTAGAAAATGTAAAGATTAGTATGAATATTTTTCCCCTTCACTCCTTAGGTCTCGGAGGGTCTGAGCAATGAAATTGAAGTGGTTGATTGTAATATTCTATTGGTTAAATTAGCCTCCTATTGTCTATTGTGTGATGCTTCAACTCAGAAATGGATCACAACATCTAATAAGCTGGAGAGCCTGAGTTTTTTTGTTTTGGTTTGGTTTTTGTTGGTTTTTTTTTGTTTTTTTTTTTGGTAGAGGAGGTGGAATTTCTCCATTCCTCTTAGTAAGTTGCAAGGTTATAAGACATAGGAAATAATCCAATTCCCAGCCCAATAAAAGATTTTTTTTTCCTTTTCATATTGCCGTGCCAATTCTAAATGTGCAATTGCAAAATGGCATCTTGGCTTATAAGGCACACTAGTTTGATTGTGTGGATTATAAAGTCATTTATTTATGTATCCATTTGCATACAGTCTTCATCACTACAGCATCTGGGAGTCTGACATTACTTAAAAAACACAATTAAATTTGAATACCTCATACTGGAACCTTATTATAAACTTGTTATTTCTCTCTCCTTAATTTCATCCCATTACTCCTAATTATAGTTTTATATCATAAACAGTTCTTCAATTATTTCTCCCCTGGGGAATTTACAACCCAATATGCAACCTTTCTTCCTTCCTCCCATCCCTATTTTCGTCTCCTGAACAGTGGCACTGGGGTCCATGCAGCCCACACTTTCTATTTCTAGAACGTTTGTGTGAGAAGCTCCTTAAAGAACAAAGGTCCTGCTCAGGTGAGTACAGTTTATCTGTAACTAAATGCAGGGTCGAGAACAGATGAAGCTGACAGTCAATGTGGCCTTTAATTTTTGCTAGAATCCAGGTAAAGTTGCTCATTTTCTTTAAAACCCTATTTCCTTATCTGTAAAATATGCATATAAATTTGTTCTGCCTATTTCAGGGGGATTGGGGGGTTTATAAATCCAGAAGAGAGTTTTTAAACCATGCAGTCTTATTCAAATATTAGGAAATAGCTCTGCAAAGCTAATATTCAGAGATCTTTTTGTGTGTTAGTCACTGTGCTAAAGAGTGTATGTACATTCTTTTATTTATTCCCTCAACAACTCTTTATCTGACAGACAGAGATCACAAGTAGGCAGAGAGGCAGGCAGAGAGAAGGGGGAAGCAGGCTCCCTGCTGAGCAGAGAGCCCGATGCGGGGCTCGATTCCAGGACCCTGAGATCATGATCTGAGCCAAAGGCAGAGGCTTAACCCACTGAGCCACCCAGGTGCACTCCTCCCCACACAACAACTCCTGAAGTACTACTTTATTCTCATTCACAGACAAGCAAAATGAGACACAGAGAGGTAAAATAGTCTGCCCAAGGAAATAAATACACACATACTAAGAAGCAGTTGGGCTGGAATTCAAATGCAGCTCTTTCTTACTCTACAATCTGACTCAAAGCAGCAGAACTGGAGAACAGATGGAAGCGATCCACCATCTCTGTTTGGGAGGCAGAACCTCATGGGGGCCTGAAAGGTGGTCAGGGTAGGAATATTAGCTATACTCGAGCAGTGAGAAGTATAATGCTCAGCTGAACTTCCAGGAGTAGGCTGGGTTTGGAACTCGGGAAGTGATGTTGTGATGATTAATTGCAACGTCAGCCTAAGTAGCTAGAGGTGCCCAGAGTAACCACTGTTTGTGGGTCAGTCTGTGAGGGCATTTCTGGGTGAGATTAGCATTTGCAGTGGCGGACTCGCTAAAGTAGATTGCCCTCCCCAGCGTGGGTGGGTCGCATCTTATCTACTGAGGGTCTGAATAGAACAGAAGGTAGAAGGAGAGGGATTTACTCTTTTTTTTTTTTCCTGCCCTTCAAATGGAATTTATGTCATAGGCTTCTCTGGTTCTCCAGCGTCCAGACTCAGACTGAATTACACCACCAGCAGATGGCAGATCATGGCACTTCTCAGCCTCCACAATGGCATGAGCCCATTTCTCGATCTATCATCACTATCTAGTTATCTCTCTCTTTCTAAATATGTATATCTATAAATAAATACGTACAGACACACACACACACACATATAAAATCTCTCTCTCTATATATATATGTATATATATGTTATGCCCCAATAATGGGTCCGTGATTAAAGGAGCGAGACTGATACAAAGCGAAGGTCAAGCAAAGCTTTGCTTCGTGCCAAGCATCAAGAATCAAACCAAACATTCGGGAACGCACCTCTTACAAGAGAGGGTGACCCTTCTCTGTTTCACAGACTGGCTTTTAAGGGCAAAGGCCGTGCGGTCGGGCCTGGCCACATACAGGTGGCCAATGAGATTGTAACACACAGAGAAAGCTGCACAGTGATGCTAGGTGGCCAACTGAATTACAATTTACCCTATAGTAGACATTTGACCCAGCCTATCACAACTTGGTTAGGATTGGCACCCAGAGGGTGGGGCTCATACTCCTTGGTAACTAGGGAGACAGTATGCAACCCCCCACTGATCAGATGTCTCCACCAAGCCTGACCCAAGAGCCCACAGAGCAGGGTAACTGCAACCTTTGACCTCACCGAGGGCTGATGTTCCATTTTAAGGTGTTCTCTGATTGGTTTTCTGTAATTCTGCTTTGCTTTCCCTCCATCTTCTATGAACTCTGCTTAGACAGCTTATATAACTAATGTGGAAAAAATACGGCTTTGGGAGAGGGGCAATATGGGTAAATTTTGGAGAACAGACCACACTGAGAGTTGGAACAGCTCCATATCTTGGCAGGGTATCAGGTCCCATCAGAGAAAGGTGAAAATGGAGCCGGAAGCTGGACCCGCCCTCTGGGCGGTAAACTGCCCACATCCTCCCCACTCCAGGAATTCTCAGGCACCAGGCAAGGAAGGCATTGGGCTTCTCACACTTTGTGAGACTGGGGTCTGGGGTCCTTTCATTTAGATACTAAAGCAAGGTGGTTTCAGAATGCTGGGGGATCTAGTGATGCCTGGACAATATCCATGACTGTGATTGTCTATGATCTTCCCTGTTTGTTGCTATATTGTTTGTTTCCTCTTCTAACAATATGGGGTTTAAATAGCTTCCTTTAGCACCAAAGGTATCCTGACCGCCGACACTTGACTGTGGATGACAGCACTTTTCTTCAAATTACTGTCACCATCTCACTCTGTACCAAAGTGTAGGTTAGATCCAGGGTTACTGGCTAAAGGCAGGAAGCATTCTTTTCTCACTTAGTATTGGAAAATGTTGTACCTAAAATTATTCCGAGTATTTTTTTTTTTTTTTTTTTTACCTTTTGCTGTTTTTCATGTGCTATTTGGACAATGTTTACTAGGGATTTTCTCCACAATAAGGGTAGTTCTGTTGAACTAATAGTTCACGAGCAGGAAACACATTGATGGTTTGAATAACTAGCTGTGCCTCCTGATTGACTAGCTGGACATGGGGAAGAAGTTATTCTCTTTCCCTGGCTTGTTTTAGGCAAAAGGCCCTGTCCAAAGGATGCCACACAAGAGATCTTTAGCATGGTTAGAAACAATCTAATTGGATATGAAATGCAGTATTTACATGTTGATTTATACCTTTTGAATGTCCTGTAGCGACTACTCTTCACATCCTTGTTAAAAAAAAAAATCGAATTATTTGGTAAGGGCAGGGTTTCAGTAGTTACTGAGATTCATAGCAATTAGGACTAACTTGCTTTTCAGGAGGCCTCTTTTATCCTTGCGGTTTTCTGAAGATAAATCATTTGACCTCAGGCTCACAGAAGAGATAAACCCAAGAGGAGTATGACTTGGAAACAGCAGGCCTCAGCACATGCTGAGCCATGAAGGCTGAGTTCACCAGTGGGGACCCAAACCCATGTACATTAGGGGCTTGCTCAAAGCAAGTAATGAGGGGCTGACGCAGCCTGAGCAAGAGCTCAGGTAGTTCTCTCAACTACCAGCCTAGAGGTGTTTCCACTAAGGTCTACCCCAATAATACACCATTAGAGTCAGCCAGCATGCTTGAGCAATAGGTGCCCGACTTTTCCTATATTAAGGTGAAGATCAACCTCTATCCTTCAAACTTTCCCTTTAATGATTGGTTTTCCTGTCTTGTCTTTGCCATGTTAATTTACCATAGGAGTCCTTTTGTGTTTTTAAGTTAGTTTTCTATTCAAAATCTTTTTTTTTAAAGATTTTATTTATTAATTTGACAGACAGAGATTACAAGTTGTCAAGAGAGGCAGGCAGGGAGAGAGGAGGTAGCAGGCTCCCCGCGGAGAAGAGAGCCCGATGTGGGGCTCAATCCCAGGACCCTGGGATCATGACCTGAGCCGAAAGCAGAGGCTTTGACCCACTGAGCCACCCAGGCGCCCCCTCTATTCAAGATCTTCTGATGGTCCCCCAATGTCTTGGAAGTAAAGCTTCCTAATCTCACTCTGGTATTCAGTTTTTTATAATCTAATGAAGTGGCAATTCATCTTTGTCTTCCATTATGGAGCACTATTCAGTACAAGACATGTTACATCCAGGATCTCATTTAACCCCATGAAATAGGCAATACTATTACTCTCACTTTTATAGATAACATTGTAATGCTAGAAAAGTAAAGTAACTGGACTAAAGTTACTGAAAAAAGCAGAAGGAGGTTTCAAATTCAGGCTATCAAACCTGTCCAAGGCTTAACTTTTTTTTTTTTTTTAAGATTTTATTCATTTATTTGACAGGCAGAGAGAGAGAGAGAGAGAGAGAGAGGAGGGGGAAGCAGGCTCCCTGCTGAGAAGAGAGCCCGATGTGGGGCTTGATCCCAGGACTCTGGGATCACGACCCGAGCCGAAGGCAGAGGCTTTAACCCACTGAGCCACCCAGGCGCCCCCAAGGCTTAACTCTTGAGCTGTGTTCCTTCTTGGCAGCAGCCCATCTCCCCTCTTCAAACTGGTCCGGATCCATCCTTCCCACTGTCTACTTTGCTTAGGCTCACCTTTAAGCCTCTGCTTATCATCTACCACTCACCCAAATTGTCCCTCTTTTATTGTCTATCCAAGCCCTTCTTTAAAGAGCTGTGTTAATTTCCTGTTGCTGTTACAACAAATTGCCATAAACTTGGTGGCTTAGAACAACAACACACATTGATTATTTTATAGTACTGGTGGTCAGAAGCTGAAAATGGGTCTTAAAAGGTGTCAGTACAACTGCATTTCTCCTGGAGGCTCTGGTGTGGAGGGATGTGGGAAGTCAGTTCTTTGCCTTTTCCAGCTTCTAAAAGCTGCTTGCATTCCTCGACTGGTTGCATCCCTGACTCCTGCTTCCATTCTGACGTCTCCTCTGACTCTGACCCTCCTGCCTCCCTCTCTCTCTTATAAAGTCTCTTGTTAATACAGTGGGCTCACCCAGATATTCCGGGATAATCTCCCTATTTCAAGATTCTGAATCACAACCAAAAAGTCCATTTGTCACGTGAGGTAATACATTCACGGGTTCCAGGAATTGAGACATAGACAAGTTTGTGGGGCCTTCATTCTGCCTTCCACAATGACCAAACTCCTCGCCACTCTCAGGCCTTCCTGAAAGCTTCCATCAGCAAGCTATCCCATTCTATACCTTAGTGCTTGTCTCTTCTGAGCTTTACAAAATTTGCTTTCCCCCCAGTTGTATGAATTTGAAAATTGGGTTCTGTGGGTTGTGGGCTCAGAGTGTCTCAGCTATAACCTTAGAGCTTATCCAGTGCAGGGATCACAAAGAGGTTTTATCTTCAGTGTCACATTCATGTGGCTGCTAGAGTAGCTCCAGGTTCTGTGTTGGGAGGATTTTGAGGCTCTTCTAGTTTCAAAACAAAGAAGGCTGTCATCAAATAGAATGTCTGCCATGAAGGCAAGAAGTGAAAATGGCTTGGGGGCCACATGCCGGCCACTCTGCTCTTCTCTCCCATCCCTCCATCTTCAAAATGAGGAAAAGCAATTGGAAAAAGGCAACCAGCTTTTATAGAGGGCCTACTATGTGCCTGGCACTGTTCTGGTATATTGGATAAACTTAGTTTCTCTGACCCTCATATTGACCTTAAACATAGAAGCAGAAATTAGGGTTCAAAAGTTTATAAAACAGGGGCACCTGGGTGGCTCAGTGGGTTAAAGCCTCTGCCTTCGGCTTGGGTCATGATCCCGGGGTCCTGGGATCGAGCCCCACGTCAGGCTCTCTGCTCAGCGGGGCGCCTGCTTCCTCCTCTGTCTCTGCCTGCCTCTCTGCCTACTTGTGATCTCTCTCTGTCAAATAAATAAATAAGATCTTAAAAAAAATTTATAAAACACATTTGAATGTCCATCAGAAGAACTTAGGAAAGAAACAAATCTGTCATGCTCACTCTGGCAGCACATGTGCTAAATACTAAAATTGCAAAGACACAGAGAAGATCAACATGCCCCTGCACAGGGATGACATACAGATTCATGAAGCATTCCGTCTTTTTGATAAAAAAACAGACTCTAGAGAATAAGCTGGTTGTTGTTACCAGAAGGGATGTGGGTGGGGGGGGGGGATGGGTGAAACAGGTGAAGGGGATTAGGAGTGCACTTAGGACGAGGAGCACTGAGTAGAGAACAGATAAATCACTGCATTGTACACCTGAAAGTAATATAACGCTGTATGTTAATTACACTGGAATTAAAAAAAATACAGATCTATCTAATTGCAAATCCAATTCTATGCATTCTAATAAACTCGAGATTTAAATGATTTACACAAGGCCGAATGAAACTAGAAACAGAGTTGGGATTTAGAATTATGATAAATACATCCCCCCAAAAAACACAGGACATAGAGATGGGCACATAACCACAATGCTGAATACTTAAACCTGGGACTTTTATAAGAAATCCAGGGGCACCTGGGTGGCTCAGTGGGTTAAAGCCTCTGCCTTCAGCTCAGGTCATGATCTCAGGATCCTGGGATCGAGCCCCGCATCGGACTCTCTGCTCAACCAGGAGCCGCTTCCCCCTCTTCTCTGCCTGCCTCTCTGCCTATTTGGGATCTCTCTCTTTCAGTCATATAAATTAATAAAATATTTTTTAAAAAAAGAAAGAAACCCAAAGGTTTACAGTTAACTGCAACCAGTTACTGACACGTACAGCAGAGTTCTCGGCGTCAGACTACATTCAATGATCATAGCACGTTATTCATTTTCCCTGAGTGAAAACCTGGCTGATTGTTTGGCATTGAGATCCTCCCTTCTTTTACTTACACTGGGGTATTTGTCTTTGGTTTTCTTTGGATTTCCCGTAAATCAGACCTTACTGTTTTTCTTCTTTCCCTGATTAATCTGAATGCATTAATAACATGCTCTAGAAACTGGAGTTCTTTTTTTAACGAGATTTATTTATTTGACACAGAGTGAGCAGTGGGAGGGGCAGAGGGAGAGAGAGGGAGAGAGAATCCTCATGCAGGCTCCGCGATGAGCATGGAGCCCAACTCAGGGTTTGATCCCAGGACTGGGAGATCATGACCTCAGCCGAAATCAAGACTCAGCCACTTAACCGACTGAGCCACCCCAGTGCCCCAAGAACCTGGAGTTCAGACAGAGATGGCAGGAAGCAGATATTCCAGCTCTCTGCCCCCAAGAGCCCCTGTGCTAAGGAAACACTTTCCAAGGTGCTGCTCATTGATGAAACTCCCTGCAGTCAGGTCATAATCCCTTTCCAAGCAGTGGATCATGTCACTGTCTTCCTTAAAATGCTCCAGGGCTCCCCATCTCATTCTAGGGAAAAGTCCCATTCTTCTTCTGGGCCACTGGCCTTCCTTGTCTCACAGGCTGTTTCACCACGGACCTCATCTCCTCCTTTGGCCCCCATCCCCCTCTGTCAGCCCACTTAACACCCTCCTGCCACCTGCTTTGCTGCTCTTAATCCTCTTATCTGGTTCTAAGGTTTTTGTCATGCCCTGAATTCTGTCCCCTAGGTTCCACTCCCCTCCTTCCATGCCCAACACAGCTGCTTGAGTCATTTTTTAAAATGCAAATCTGACTATGTCATTTTTCCTGCTCAAATTCCCCTAGTGGCTTTCTTTTATCCAGGTCACTGATTCTGAAACCTACCTGATAGCAGGGTTGTATAGCTGTAGCTCTGAGAGTCACCACCCACTCCATCCCCCAGCCAAGATTTTGATTCAGAAAGTCTGGGATGAGACCAATAATAATAACAACTTCCAGAAATCTTCTGGTACTCCAGTGATGAATCAGGCCTACAGGGTATGCCCATCTCCCTCGCCAGCATGTAAATGAGCCCTCTGGTTTGCTCCCATTCCAATTCACACTTCCTCACAATCTGCACTAAACCCGACAACCCCACCTTCATCCTTGAGGACTGCTAGATTTGGGCTCCTCTGACTTGCGGCTCCCTGCACAGAACACACTCTTGGCTCTCTCCGTGCTCCCATCCAGGGCATCCCATTCCCTGGTTGGGGAAAAGGTTAGCTGTGAAAGTAGACTTCCAGATCCAGCTCAGGCATTCAGGTCTTGATGAATCTCTGCCATCCCTTCAGACTGAATCTATCACTCCCTCTGCATCACTTCTGATTACTGTATTTTGCTTATTTCATAGGCAGTGCTCTATTTTATAAAATAGACAACCTATTTGTTTTATGCATTAAAGATAAGCTTCTTATATTTCAGCCAAACCTGCCAGTGTGCCAGAGTTATAACTCCTGTTTTATGTATGTAACTTACAAAATGTTTTTATCCCTACAATATTATATATGATCCTTACAACAGTTTTCTTTTGAGACGAGAGAAATGGCATTCACAGAAGCTGGCTTGCCCCATATCACACAGAGAAATGATGAGAGCTCAGCTTTCTTACTCCACTGGTGAGCCATATGGAGTGCTATAGTGATCTACACTATACTGTGATGAGCATTGTCTGGTGTGTGTCACGTAATATTTCAAGTTAATAGAAGACTCACATAGTGCAATATATAGGACATTACATTGCTATTAGCAATGTAGTAAGTCAACCTGTAAAAAGACTGAATTATATTTTTATCAATAATTTTACCTATTCAAAAGAAAACAAACTGGTCTGTTAGTTAGAAACCAAAATTGAAACCATATAAACCTTGCAATCCCCAAGCACTGCCACTTCTTCATTTTGATCCTGAGGATGATTAGAATGTCCTAATTTCTATTTTGGTAAGTAGGTTTTCAGCAGGTTCCCCTGAGGTCTAGCAAGCTCAGACACATAGAAGGGAAGCTACATTCAGAAAGTGTTGGGTACCAAGGGACTGGTCTCAATTCTCTTTTTCACAGTCATTTTTCAGTTTATTCAACAACTCTTAGAGACCTAATCTATTAATAAAATGTCATGACTTCCTTTTTTTTAATACTGGTATTTTCAAAACCAGAAACAAGTGAGACTAGTTATTATTCTTTAGATTATATGATAAAAGTTCCATTTGATAGCACTTCCTTATTTCAAATCTAAAAATTCAGACTTTCACTCTCAGAAGAATATAACTATAGCTATTGTTGAAAGAAGCTACATGGGGCCCAGACACCTAAGGAATTAATTTTAGGGATTGACAACCCTTCATAAATGCGAAGAAAACCTACTCTTCCTACTGATGTTTTTTCTATTAAGACAGCTACTAGAAGCCATAGACTACATCATGAAATGACCCTTCATAATGGGCACAGTCATTAACTGAAACACCATCATGTATCAGTTAGGGTTCTTTCAACCCCATCAAGAATAATCCTCTTTCAAAATGCAAGACAACAATAAAGAAATGTATCATCTCATAACTCGAATACCAGAAATGGTATGGGGTTCCATAATGACGTTATGAGTGGATCAGCAGGATCATTAAAGATCTGCATTCTTGGGGTACCTGAGTGGCACAGCTGGATAAGTGTCTGACTCTTGGTTTCGGCTCAGGTCATGAACTCAGGGTCATGAGATCAAGCACCACATTGGGCTCTACGCTCGACTCAGAGTCTGCCTAAGACTCTCCCTTTGCCCCTCCTCCCCACGTTCTCTCTCTAATAAGTAAATAAATATTTTTTAAAGATCCATATTCTTTCTACATTTTAATCTTCCTTCCTTGAGAGGTTTCTTCCTCAGCCTGTATAGTAAGATGACCTCAGTACTTAATTGAAATATATTCAGAGAGAATAACATCCAGATGAAAGAGTGGGATCGTCTCTGCCTGTGGCCTTCCTTTGCTCAGACTAACTCCCACCTCAGTGACTTTCCTTCATTCCTCATTGGTCATAAATATAGCACATGGACATCTTCTCCATAGGGCAGTTACTCCAAAGGGTGAATGGATGTTGGGAGGTAATTCCAAAGTTATGTTTTACAGTTTCTCTCTTAATCACACATGCACAATTCTGTACTGGAATCGATTAAAGGAAGTCCAAGCCTAGCCTAAAACTGAGGGTAGATAAATAGGGTCTCTAAGTGTATGGCCATCAAAAATTGTTTTAGACCCAAAATAATGCTGTGGTATCTTCCAAAGGTAGATAGAGTCAATGTGAGCAAAATGCATAAACCTACATGGTCTGTGGACACTTGCTTCCTGAAGAATGTCCCTTTGTTAGCAGCAGCATTTAAAACCATTTTAATATACTAGAATGTGAGATGCTGTTAATTCTTTACTTTCTTTAGGGTAAGAGATTCACCCCTTTCAAATCATTAAATCTATGGGGAATGAGAAGCAGTATTAAAAGTTCCTTTTCTTTGATCTTAACTCTGTGATTTTTGTGTAAAGTCCTACTCACTTAGGCAAAACAAAGTATCCTTAATTCAACTGTAGAATAAAAAGGTCTTTAGTGAGACTAGTAGATAAATAAGCTCCTTTTGATGCCAATAGGCAAAGCAATTTAAAAATTAGTCTGCCAGCCCCACCCACCACAAATACACAATGGGAAAAAGAACTGAACCACCCATACTCTATTCAAGCGTGGATTGAATTGAAAATCGTAAGACTAAGAACAACGGTGATTCCTGGGTACAGATGTGGAGGAATATAATCAGGAAAAATAATGTCCAAGTTAGGAGGGCTGACACTTCAGATAACTAATGCTCTGCTCCATAACACTGGCCACATAAATAAAGAAAATATTTTCATGAGCCATCTGGATGCCCGCATCACATCACTAAATCATGTCAAGCTAACTCATGACAACTATCTAACTCCTTAACAGCTTATTTAGATCTAGCCTGGAATGATCATAACTAGTCTCAATTCTGCTTCAGGTTCTGAAGAGTGAACGTTTCCTTTCTTTTCTTAGTTTAAATGCATTGAGTGATACACAGTAGTCATTGTTAGTTTAGAATATTTTTATTCTTAATGTAAGAGGATTTAAGGTGAGAAGACTCAGCAAACGAGACCATCTATTCTGGAATGATAGAATGTGATGGCTGTTGTAAATGTGGTAGAAATGTACAAAATGCCACAAGGTCGAATGGAATAATTAGGGGCACCTGGGTGGCTCAGTCAGTTAAGTGTCTGTCTCTTGATTTTGGCTCAGGTCATGATCTCATGGTTGTGGGATCAAGCCCAGGATTGGGTTCTGCACTCAGTGGGCAATCTGCTTAAGAGTCTCTCTTTGCTCTTCCTCTCCATCTGCCCCTCTTCCCCACTCTAGCTCTCTCAAATAAATCTTTAAAAAGTATGTAATTATTATTGCTGTTATTAATATTTGATTATCAAGTATGTCATCTGCACTGGGCAGTAAAAAATTCTTTACTATTTTCCAGAATCTTCTCATATCCTTTAATTACTAAGCTCTTATTTGCAATTCATGAAGTATCTAGTGCAGTAGAAAAAGGTAGTAAAGAAGAAATCCACCCTGAATTGCTCAGTTTTTTAGGATGAATACAACTTTTACAGTTTCAAAGTTACAAAGACATAAAAGCCAAATAACATGGTGAAACCTCATGCACAGAGGAGATGCTGGTTATTTCTGTCTTTGTTTCTGGGATTCCACTGAATTTCCTTAAGGAAATCAAGTTTTCCTTATTATAACAAAGCCTCATTTCAGACCCTGGGCTTTGGTGGAAGTGGTTGTATGGTTTTTTTGTTTTATTGGGGGGGGGAATGTTGTTACTGTTTGAAGATTTTATTAATTTATTTGAGACAGAGCACAAGCAAGGAAAGTAGATGAGGGAAAGGTAGAAGCAGACTCCCGGCTAAGCAGGGAGCCTGACGTGGGGCTTGATCCTAGAACCTGGGATCATGACCTGAGCCAAAGGCAGATGCTTAACATACTGAGCCTCCCAGGCGCCCTGATTGTACAGTTTTTATTATCTGGAAAGAAAAACGCTGACTATGTAATTCCTTCAAAGAACTTCTTTTTTCAAGGAGGCTATCTGAACAAAATGGGACTTGTCTTACAGAGTGAAAGTACCAAGGACCGCATAATGAAAAGCAAAAAGGAATATGGTAGAGGATTACAGTGTGTCCTGCTTCAGGAGACGAAATCTCATTGTCAACTTCTAAGAATATAAGATGGCTAAGAGAGAGAGGAGGTAATCAGAGACAGAGCTTGTTGAATGAGGTGAGTTTTCACTGCTACAATATAACATTCATTTGAAGAAGACTATCCTTTGATTGTACAAGGCTCCCTGAATTTCCACCTTTATATCTAACAGTGATTTCAAATTGAGCATGTCCAAAATTAAACCCTTACTTTACTCTGCCATGAACATACCTTCTCCCCTGAACTTCATCTGAATAAATAGCACTGTTGCTATCTGTTTCCCTCATTCCTAGCTTCCGAACCATTAAAAATTCTTATAGTTATTATCATAAAGTATGTGCTAGCATACTACTAGCACCTACATTATCTTCTCTCATTTGGATTATTATTATATTTTATGAATCTCTGGCCTCCTAGAGTCAATTCCTAAACAACACTTGTGATCTTTTAAAAATGTATGCACGATCCAGTCATTCCTCTGATCAGAACCATAATCTGGCAGGATGATTAGAAAACCATCCGATGTTCTTAAAGGGTCCAAGTCACCTCTTTCTCACCTCTGTAAAATTATCCATTACTACTCTCCCCTCATAGGCTCTGTGCCAGCAACACCGGCTTTCTTGGTATTCCCTAAATGCAGAAACTTATTCCTAGCCCTGAGTCTTCCCTTCTTTATGGAAGATTCTTTTCTTCCTTTAATTTATTCAAGTCCCTACTTTCTCTTCACAAGCATATTCATGTTAGGCACTCATTTGATGTAACAACAATCAGTAATGTGAAAAACTTCCATTTTTGGCCAACGTGACATAATGGGGACTAGATTTACCCTCCTCCTTGCAACAACCTAAAAACTGAAAACAATATGTGAACAATATATGAAAACTTGGCTCTCAAGTTACAGGACATCAGGCAACGAAGGACCGTGATCCCTGAGATGCAGGAAACACATGAAACCATGTAATTTCCTTAGCACAATGCCTAGAGATAGTTTACAAATTGCAATGCAGGGAGGCAGAGCTTAAGCAGAGTCCATTGTGCTCAGTGACTGAGAAGATGGAATTCAGAGTATGTGGAAGCCAAGGGGGCAAGAAGTCTTAGGACATAGTCCACAGAGAAGAGAATTCCAGAGGACTCTACAGAGTCTTCTTCAGCTATTCAATTAAGCACTGTCTAGTACATGTGTAAAGAAGTTACAGTAATCAAGGTAGAATGCAACTGGCATTAAGATACTTTGATCACTAGAACAGGATAGAACTCAGAAACAGACTCGTAAATGTATGGTCAAGCTGGGGTTTGATAAAGTTGCAAAGATTGTTCATTCTGTGGGAAAAGACAATGTCTTCAAAAATGGTTCCAGAAAATGTGGCCACTCATATGCAAAAAAAAATTGACATTCTATACATCATGCCATGTGCAAAACTTAGCAAAAAACAAATCACAAATCTAAAATTAATACTTCTGGAAGGAAAGATAGGAGAACATTTTGTGATATTGGATGAGGACAAATTATCTGTGTTTTGACATCAAAAACATGATATATAAAATATATTAAATAACAAATTGATAACTTTGACTCCAAAAATTAATAACTTCTGATTTCAGAATCAGTCTTAAGAAAATGAAAATGTAAGCCACATTTTAGGAGAAAATATTTACGTATCATAAATAGAATAAGAAAACCTGGTATCTAGAATATACAAAGAATTATATAAAGACCCATTAAAAATGGTTAAGATTAAGCATCAACAAACACTTCATCAAAGAAGATATGTGGATGGGCCATAAAAAGATGGTAAACATCATTACTCATTAGGGAAATGCAAGTTTAAACCACAATGATACACAGCTATCCTATTTGTAAAATGGTTAAAATTAAAGACGGGCCATGTCAAGCAGAGGCTAGGATGTACAGCTTGTAGGGTTGTTCTGGGGAAGCTTACGGTATCTTTAATTGCTCATTTCAATATTTTGTAGCTAGAATATGGAGATAAAATTGATTTTTGTATATTGAGTTTTGTGTCCTACAGCTTTGCTTAATTTGCTTATTATTTCTAGGATTTTTTTTTTTTTTTTTTTTTTTTTTTTAGATTCCATAAGATTATCTATACCCACTTGCTATTTTGGAAAGGATTTTGAAGCTTTATCTAGGCTTATCTTAAAGAGTGGTATATTTAATTAGGGATATCTGTCAGGAAAACAGAAAGGACAGTGGTAGTAACCATGCACCTATTTCTGGTTCTAATTTACCCCCATCCCCCTTTATATAAATAAGAAAAGTAAACCTCAGAAAAGTGATGTGCCCACATGTGGTAGTATAAAAAAAGCAAAGCCCACTCCACTTAAAACACAGTATTTGCTATGCTCCCCACTATCTTCTCATCAAAGCCCAGCTGAAATCTAATTTCCTTCAGAAATCACTCAGTTCTAATCTTCCCAAATAGAATTACTTTATTTTTCCTTATGGATAAATGGCCCTTAGATCATATCTATATCATGACATAAATTTTAGTATACTTTTCCAATTACTACAAGATAATCCTTTTAGATGGAAAGTGAATTTACAAACTGCCTTGTCAATGACTCCTATATATAAAATGATATCATAGAGATATCTGAGTGGTTTTAAAAAAAACAGATTAAAAATGTATTAATCACATGCTACCTTATAATACATTCATTTTCATGTCTTATCTCCATGTTCATTATAATCTCCACTCCTTTGCATTAATTGAAATACTTTAATATAGTAAGAGCTTACTGAATACAAAAGTAGTCTTAAATCTTCAGAGTGTAAATTCTTAATGAACCAAAGGACCAAACCGCTAATGTTAGAAAACCCATACTGAACCAAGCTAGTAAGGCACATACTTTTAGGTAGGTAACTTTCTAATGACAGTGACCTTAAACATGAGGTAGTGCAGGTAGACATCCTTTCCCTCTACTCACAAGTCTTCCTGCTTTGCATCTTCTTTGTAAGTGTGTGCAGTGGGCTAGAATTTTCATGATAAGTGGATATTATGTAATAATAATAGTAGACTATGTAAATGATAAATAATTTTAAATAAAAATGTTAAATAATACAATTGTTATGTTAATAAAACAACAGTAATTTAAAGCTTATTCATTTAAATTTAAAGTAAGGGAATCATGTATATTATATGTAGGCCCAGTAAAATCATTTATGTCATTGTCCTACATGATCAATTGATCATTTGTATGGGAGTACAGCTTAATATAAACCAAAACAGATGTAATCAGACCTTTGAAGCCAGCATTGACTCAGCATTGAAAATACAAAGGACTGAACAAAAAGAGACCCTGATTTGTTGTGTGAAAAAAAGAAGTTCCAAAGGTGACTAAGGGCTACATTTTGTTCTGCAAGACCACATATGCATGAGAAAATAGAGTACTCATTTAGACAAATGACAAAAATTTACTCCCAGGACATTCCTGAATACATGTGGTAGTGAACTAGTCTTTGTTGCAGGCTGTTTGCGCATTTATTCTCACCAAAGCCAGGCCCTGACTTTCATCATTGTCTTCACAACATCCTCAGAGAAAATCTAGCTGAAGAGTGCCCGTGAAAGGAGTTAGAAGGTGTGTAGATCAGGACTATATCAGGATTAGCCAGTCTTCCCTCCCCACTAAATTCTGCTTGCGCAGTCCTCCCATATAAAACACATGACAGTCAATTTCTTTGCAGCGTAATTTGGTAGAAAAAAGATGTGCCTTGCTTATAATGGATCTGGGGTCAGTTCTTTGTGCCTTGATACTTAAAATCAAGGAATCCAGCAAATTACTTAACCTCTCTGCTTCCCTTATTTGCAGAAGGTGGATAAAAATATCTGGTTTTGCATGTGTTGAGAATTTATAAATAATACAGTCAAAATCCCTAAAATTGATGATTATAAATAATAATAGTAGTGTATGTTTTCATGTATATGAGAATTAATGGAATGTTTTAAAATTTACCTGGAGAATCAGTATTTCATTTTATTGCTATTTTGTTCTCCTTCCCACGCTCTCAAATGCTATAGCATTTGCCTTTTTTGGCCTTTGAATTGGTGGTTGACCTATTGCAATGTTTGTGTGTTTTCAGTTATAGAGTAAATTTACTCCTTTATAATGCCGGTGCCAATGTACAAGGTCAATGACCACATTACAGACTTTCCATGTAAGAGCTATTGAACTATAATATCCATCACTATGTACAGTGGGAAAGGATTTGACCTTTCCCAAATAGTAGTTACTGGATCAAATTATTTTTCAGCTTGAAAATAACTGCAGATCTGAGATGCCCATTTAAGCTACTGCCTTCTGAATTCACATCAATGCTTCATGTTCCCACTGCCGTTGTTGGTAATCGGAAGGAACAGTACATGAAATGTGCAAAAGCAGTGTGTGGTAACGGGTTGACAGGTGGTTTTGGATTTACATTACCTGAATTTAAATCCTGGCTTCTCTTCTGCCTTACAGATGGTATCTGTCAAATTACTTCCCTGTACCCAGTATATTAACTATACTGGAATTAAAATAAAATAAAATTAGTTCCCTATGTCTTAGTACTGATGTGAAGTTTAAATGAAATAACATATCTTTAAAATACTATTGTCCAACTTTAGCTCCAACATGTAAAGAGCTTAAAGTCAGTACTCCTAGTCTTTAAAACAAGAAAAAGTTGGATAAACTGAAAATCAGTGACTTTTCTTTTACCTGTCAAAGAACTGAGGTTGCTAGACAAAAGTTTCCTTCCAAAAGTTTCTCTGGAGAGAGATAGGCACAGCCAGAGAGACACAGCTGAGATCTTATCCAGAAATCTGAATTTTGATGAATTGGAGACTAGTCTGTGAGTAGGAATTTCCTGGTGGCTACAGCCTTAGGGAAGCCCCCATACTTTCACAGCCTTTACCTCCATGAACTCCATCAGGTTCTCATGGTGATGATCTAAGAAAGTGAGAGAGATCCCCAAGTGGCTCTGTCAGAGGGAAAAGAGGAGTAAACATTGTGAAATACATCCAGAGCTTTTTCAGAATAAAGACCTACTCTCTAGAAGAAGGGACTTTGCCAGAGCCTTATCTTAGCTGGGGTAAGTAAGGTAATTCCTCTCACTCCAGTCCCCTCCAACCTTCCTGTTTTGGGGGAGAGGGAAAAATACATTTTCAACAAGGGTCAGGCTTCATAGAAATAGACTGGCAATACTGGAGCCAGGGAAGGGAGTAGGAAGCAGACGGGAAAAAGCTGTATTGCTAAAGGAACATCTGTGAAGGTCCCAGTACCAAAATACACGCCCACTGAAAGAGCGAGACTTAATTGCAAGATTGTAGCAAGTTCCTTCTACACCATACTTTAGCACCATGCCAAGAAGTCTCCAGTGCAGTGACAGTGGACTTCAGCTGAAAAGATGCATGGCATGGCATGCCTCTGAGAAGGAATACTTAGGGAGACTGAAAGTCAGGAGGGAAGACAATGAATGGATGAATGAATGATACTAGAGGACTTTGAAACCTCTGGCACCTATAGCTGCAGAATACATTAAACACAGCCTAACACCTAGGCAGATTAACTAAATCTTTACCCTGAAAATCTATTTGCCTCAGTTCCTATTACCCAGTACAGTATGTCTGACTTTGCATAAAAAATTATAAGGCATGTCAAATAGGAAGAAGAAGAGGAAGGAAAAGAAGAAAAAGCAAGGGAGCAGAAGGGAGAAGGGAAGCTTCAAAGAAGAGAAAGAAGAAGAGCGCAAAAAGGAAAAGGAAGATTAAGACAAAGGCAAAGACAATGAAGGAGAAGAAGAAGAGGAAGAGGAAGGAGGAGAAGAAGAGGAGGAAGAAGAAAGAAGAAAACAGTTTGAAGAGACAAAGCAATCATTAGAACCAAAATCATATATGACCCAGATGTTAGAATTATCAGACAGGAAATTTGAAAGAATTACAATTAATATAAAAAAGATTGCTAATTAAAAGAGCAAGCAACATGTAAGGATAGATGAGTAATTTAAGCAGAGAGGTGAAAACTCAAAGAATCAATAGGTAATAGTAGAAATAAAAATCACTATAACAGTAATGAAGAATGCCAGTAGACTGGACACAGTCAAGGAAAAGATTCATTCAGCTTGAAGACAGGTCAAAAGATACTTCCCAGATTGGAATGTGAAGAGAAAAAAATAAAAATAAAAGCAGAGCAGAGCATCTAAGAACTGTGGACAATATCAAAATGTACATAATGGGAGTACCAGAAGGAAAGGATAGAATAAATGAGCAGAAGAAATATTTGAAGTAATAATAGATGAGAGATCTAGAAAATTGATTACAGAATCAAATTACCAATTCAGGAAGCTCAGAGACCACCAAACAAGTGGAGCCCAAGGGAGTTTTAGGACAATGAAAGTGTTCTGTATGTAATGATGAGTGCATGACACTACACCTTTATCAAAACCCATAGAATGTACAACAGGCGAATCCTAATATAAACCATGGATCCTATTGACAGTAATGTATGAGTATTGATTCATTAACTATGACCAACGACCCATACTAACATAAGATGTTGATAATGGGAAAAACTGGATGAGGGGCATATGGTAACTCTGTGTACTACATTTACAACTTCTCTGTAAATCTAAAACTATTCTGAATTATAATATGTATTTTTTTTTAAACACTGGGTTTCCAAATATAGTAGGTTTTCAAGAGGTATGAGTTCCTCTTTACCACATAGACTATGTCAAACGTAGCATAAGTTCAATTCAGTATACTTGCTGTTGCATGGGATGATCATGGAAGGGAATTTCCTAGTACATTAAATATAAAATGCAATGAAGTATACAGTGTAAAGAGATGACAAATTAAAAGTTTAACAGTGGGCAGTTAGGTGCATCTCTGTTGAACATAATTTTATTTTTTTGATGATTCAGATGACACTTGGGAATCTTTGAAAGTCCTAAGTCATCATTATGAACATCAATTATTTTTGTGACAAGAAGAATTTCACTTGTAAAGACCTCTTACTATGGGAATGCCAATCTTAATTTGTTTAGGAATCTGGACTTATCAAGAGCATTCCAGCTTTTTGAAATTATACACATAAAAATCAGTACAAAAATAAAGGTCACCACTAGACCGCTCTAGTTTGGGAAGCTAACTGTGTTAGCATTTCCCTATGTTAGTTGCCTGAACTAACAGCTGAGCAAGGGATTTAAGAACTAGAGATAGAAATAAACAGGAAAGCCGTTCTTGTCATCTTGGATAAACAAGGACACATGGCTTGCAGATTTTTCCCTGAAAAATCTCCTATGTTGAAACATGCTAAATCATGAGGATGTTCTTTCCATAGCAAATAACATAGCAAGATTCCTTTGAATAGCTCGATGGGTGGGTTGGGAAATCTCTTTGAACTCAGGCTTCCCTCGGATGTCTTACTACTGTGTGTGATAACCTAACAAGTGTTTATCCCTGCCATAATACAGGAACTCATATATTTTTTTCGGAGAGGACTTTGTCTTTTTTTTTCTTTTCTTTTTTCTTTTTTTTTTTCTGAATGCTGCAAGAGCACACAAAAGAATTTGGAGTGGGACAAAGAATAAACAGGATAAGCAAGAGGAATTAAGCCCATGAGAGAACTAAGAAGATTACATCTGCTGCCATCTTTGAGACCTCCAAAATCCAGAGAAGTTTTCTTTGTTGATTTGGAAGTAAGATTTCAGTTGAGAGCAAAACTGTTGCAGAATTCTGCAGGGGTAGGTGTGGGTAGACACTAATTCAAGACAGGAATCTGGTAATACTTGTGATGTGCTGACTTAACAGGACCATTTGTCAATTATAAAGAACCCAATCTGGTTTCCCAAACTCAGTGCATTTGACCAAATACACTGATCCTATAGCTTTTGTAAAATGATGCTAGCCTTGTCTGGCCTGCTCCAAAGAAAGCAGAGATTCGATTTATGGAAACAGGTTATCTCCAGCACAAATATTTTTAGTCCTTTACAGAGCCCACTTAAGTGTGAAAGAATCACAGGAGGTAGCAGGGGGTGGAGTCTTTTCTAAAAAGTCCAGCTATAGAGGGATGGCTATATTTCTTTCAATAACAAACAAATAAACAAAACTAAAGATCATCTTCTCCTTCAGCTAAGAAGAAAACCTGTAATGGTTAATGTTCCTTTTTGCTCTAGATCACGCTCAGCCTTATCCTTAGCCATCAGGAGCAAGAAAATAACTTGCAGACATTTTGATGGGAGATCATTTCACCATAAAATGTGTTTGGACACACAATTAAAAATATAAAGTCTTCTTAGCTCAAAGGCAGATAAGCTACTAACCATAAAACCAATATGAACCCACAGACACAAAAAATAATTATACCCTAGTCACTAAGCCAATATTTAAAACTATTAATAGATCTTCCTTAGACTCCCATGTGATTTTAGATAATGTCTGTACCTTCACCCTAGTTAAATCAACAAATTACCAAGACCCTTTTCTTACTGCTCTAGTTAAGGTTTTGACACTGTGTATATTTTAAGCCTATTTGAATTAATGAAAAAAAAAATCTTACCATACTGACACAATCAGTTTTTGCTTATCTCTTTCCATTTTTTTTTTCTTTTTTTGGATATCTGCTTAAAAAGCCCTCAAAATTCAGTACCAGTGGATATATTTGGCAGCCACTTTTGTCCTGAATACTATATAATAGGGTCACTTTATGTTATTTTAGTTTGTTTTAGGGCTTCTTCACTGTGGGATATCTATACTAAGTGAGAGACCATGGTTTACTGAAGAGATCAAAGAGTTTGGAATATTAAATTCTAGGACCATCACTTCTTAGCTGCAAAACTTTGGGGAAGGATCTAACTGGAGATTCCCTCATCCATAAAATGGTGCTAATATCCATGCTTTCATCAGAAGGTGAATATGAGAATAATCTGAGTTCGTGTCTGTATCCTATTAGCACAATGCCTGCCACACAGCATATATACTCAGCACATGGCCGTCTTTAATCCACTGTTGGCTGGAACAGTATTCAGAATACTTAACATCAGTAAGACACAGGCACATCCAGTCAGCATGAGTGCCAACTTTAAACAATTGAGAGTCTGCTAGGTTGTACTAGTTGAATATCAGCTCCAAGTATCAGGAAACAGAAAGGATAGAATTGGAAAAAGTGGTTGGGACAAATTTGATGAAGACTTCATTTTATGACTCAGAGAGGACTTCTGAGTGCCTCTGGACCCTTCACCATAAGCCAACGTGCAGAAACCTGCAAGCCCAGGTAGTAGCTTCTGTCCCAAGGTTGTTCAGCTTGAGAACTTTCCCTCCCTTCCTTCCTACCTTTCTCCCTCCCTCCCTCCCTCCCTCCCTCTTTCTTTCTAACTTGACTTTAAAACTATGTTTATCAGACGCTAAAACCCTTGCTCTTTCTGCCACACTGAGTCATTGACTTTCTGTCTCCTCAAGTTCCCGATTCTGAAATGGTACCTTCAGTTTCCTGGTCAAGTGGCTTTCCAAACCGCATTTCATGAAGCACTAAAATGATCAAAGTTCTCCTGGAAAAGGTATAGTGGAAGCTGAGAGGGCAGAGTGTTGTGTCTCCTGGAACACAGCCCTCATTTCAACTGGAATCCTCATCTCTTTCTTATACTGCAATTTCATCTTAGATAAAAAGGTATTATTGCTTTAAAAAGGGAATATTAAAAAGTTAGTACTCTATTCCAAACTCTCTTCTTTGTTCCTGTTCGTATGTCCATAGAGCCTAAACCTAGGTCCTGTACTTACTTTTGTATCTTTCAGCTCTCTGCGGCCTGGATCTCTGGTCACTACATGGCTGATTCTTATGCTGGAGTTTGTATTTGACTTTGAGTTCAGAAAACTCACCTCAGCTTTAGTACCCAAACTCTGAATCTCATTCGCCCCCCTCTTGTGTGTGATTCCTAAGAAAATACTTTCCAACTCTAATTTTCTTCTCAAGACTTCATCTGAGATAGGGTCTATTTTCTCAGTGTTCATAGCCTCTGCCTTAATCGCTATTTACTCAACTCTCTGGCCAAGACCCTGGCTCTGTATTTAGTTTTCCTTGACTTATTGATATCAAGGACCTGCATATATTGTATAATTTCAAGTGAGAGATGGAGGCCAACATGTCTCACACTTTTAAAAGGGCTCCTTGAAGCCATCTGCTGGAATTAGAGTGTTCTTCCCTGTGGCTCTACTTATTATCAATTCTTTGATTCTTTTGGGCCTCATTTTGGCCACTGCCTATGACTCAGACTCACAGGACCATATTACTGAAATTTTTATATCGTCCATGCTGACTGCAGTCTGATGAGAGGGGAGGGTGCAGACACCCTCTGTTTGTGGAAGCAGCTGGGACTATTGAGATGCTAATGTAGACACTTGAGAAGCCATAGGCATACCCATTGTCATATAGCCAGTGTCTGCCACCAAGACCACGCAGCCCGCGGCCAACTCCCACTCCAGCTACCACACCAATGGGTTCAGTTAAGTTCAGGGGAATCTATGATTAGAAGATAGGTCAGCACCTGGCTATTTAACCTTAGAACCATGAACTGTAGTCATGGGTGGGAGATAGGGTGGGAGCTGCTCTAGGCCCTCAGACTCCATAGAGTGAACTGGGGCCCTTCTCAGCTCTGTGCCAACCTGTGTATTGATCCCCCCACCCCATGCATGAAGTATATAGCATGCAATATTTACAGCAGCAGCTTAGCTAAAAAAAAAATTTTAATGATCATTTATTATTTTCTGTGCTATAATCTGAATGGTTTCTTTTGACATATATTCATATTCACTCTTTTTTTTTTTTTTTTTTTTTTTTTTTTTTTTTTTTTTTTTTTTTTTTTTTTTTTTTTTTTTTTTTTTTTTTTTTTTTTTTTGCAGTATCCAATTCACTAAAAAGCTCCTCTGGTAGATTTTTTCATTGTATTTATTCTATTTTTCAGTTCTGGAAATTCTATGTGTTTCTTTCCTACAGTTTTCATTTCTCAGCTGAGATTTTACCATTTCTTCTTCCAACAGAAGTCTATTTAAGTACTTAAAGACATATAATAGATATTTTAGTGTCTTCTGGTACAGGTCACATTTTCCTGTTTCTTAGCATGTCTAGTAAATTTTAATTTTGGAATGGACATAGTGATTACTACATTGTTGAAAGAGGGAATTTTTTTTTCCCTTTAGGAATGTTGAGTTTTGCTCTGACAACTTGTTAATATAGTGGAGAATTAGCTTTAGACTATTGAGGCCTGGTTGGAATCTTTGTTAGGACTGACCCAGAAAGCCCTTATTCTAATGCTAGTATACCTGTGGCCTTGCTAGGGTATCAACTAATTGTCAGGTCTCAAATTAGGTATTCGCACTCTCTCCACTGTCATTGATTCAGCACTACGCCACCTCCACAGGCTCTATTCAGTTCATAGACTACAGGTAACTGTTCTCTGTCACACCATGGAGAGTTTTATTCGATTGATACACAGCTTAATATTTGGCCCAAACCAAGAAAGAGCAAGATGGCAGAGGAGTAGGAGACCTAAACTGCATCAGGTCCCAGGAATTCAACTAGTCATCAAACCATTCTGAACACCTACAAACTCAACAAGAGATCGAAGAAAAGAATAGCAGCAATTCTAGGAACAGAAAACTGACCACTTACTGAAAGGTAGGACTTGTGGAAAAGTGAATCTGAGGTGATATATGGGAAGATAGACTATGGGGGGGAGGGGCCGGCTCCCCATTAGTGGTAGAGCACAAAATCGGAACTTTTAGAAGTCGGCTTCACTGAGGGACATCACGCTCCAGAGGCTAAGCAGGGGGTGGAACTCTCACTGGGACAGTGTGGTCTCAGGACCCTCAGGGTCACAGAAAGACCAGGCATGTCTGAGGACGGCAGAGCTCCCAGGTATTCCCCAGGTATCAGGGAAGCCGGCTGCAGAGATGGACCCGAGGAGGGGGCTCTTAGCTCAGGGTTGCCATAAACAATGATTCCTGACACAGTTGGCCACTGCTTTCAAGCAGGGACCCCACAAGTGAAAGACCCCCCACCTTCCTCCACCAGGAGGAGTGGCATGGGAGCACGTTGCAGGAATCAGCTGGATTTTGAGACTCCAAATGGGGCCATGTGCCAAAAATAGAAACGCTCAGTCACAGGCTAGGGGAGCACAGAGCATGGACAGACACCAGAAAGACAGGAGTACTTGACTGCTTTTCTCTGAGGGCACACTTGAGGAGAGGGCCCCCAAGCTCTTGACTCCCTCCAGGTCAGAGATTGGGAGGCTGCCATCCTCATTCTCCTCCTCCAAAGCTGCATGGAAAGCATTCGGGGACAAAGGCATCTGAGAGCAAAACCGAGCAGAGTATTTAGCCTGGCCCCTGGCAAGGGTGGTACAGTTCAGCTTCAGGCAAAGACATTTGAGAATTACCCCATAGAAGAAGTGAATCACCCCAAAAGATCATCAAGAACATCTAGCCAAGACCAAGTTCACCAATCAATGAAAACCATGAACTCCAGAGCTAGGGGAATGCAGCACATAGAATTCATGGCTTTTTCCCCATATTGTTTAGTCTTCCAAAATTAAATTTAAAAAAAATTTTAATCTGTTTTAATTTTTCCTCTTTCCTATTTTAACCCTTTTAACTATCTTATCAATACCTTTTTTAAAAATCTTTTTAATTTTCATTTTTATAATCATAGTTTATCCCTTCATTGTATTTAACCTTTTTTTAAATATATACATGTAAGTTTTTCTTTCTTTAAAATTTTGGGATACAGTTTTTTCTAACAGATCAAAATATACCCTAAATCTAGCATATGGATTTGTTCTAGTCTCCAGTCTGATCACATTCTCTTTTTTTCTCCTTTTTTCTTTTTTCAGCCAACTTCTTATCGGTTCAAAATCTTTGGGATACAGCAAAGGCAGTCCTGAGAGGAAAGTATTTAGTAATACAAGCCTTTCTCAAGAAACAAGAAAGGTCTCAAATACACAACCTAACCTTATACATAAAGGAGCTGGAGAAAGAAGAGCAAGGAAAGTCTAAACCCAGCAGGAGAAGAGAAATCATAAAGATCAGAGCACAAATCAATGAAATAGAAACCAAAAGAACTGAAGAACACATCAATGAAACCTGGAGCTGGTTCTTTGAAAGAATTAATAAGATGGATAACCCCCTGGCCAGACTTATCAAAAAGAAAGGAGAAAGGACCCAAAATGATAAAATCATGAATGAAAGAGGCGAGATCACAACCAGCACCAAAGAAATACAACCAATTATAAGAACATATTATGAGCAACTATACACCAGCAAATCTGATAACCTAGAAGAAATGGATGCAATCCTAGAGAAAAATAAACTACCAAACTGAACCAGGAAGAAATAGAAAACCTGAACAGACCCATAACCAGTAAGGAGATTGAAGCAGTCATCAAAAATCACCCTACAAACAAGAGTGCTGGGCCAGACGGCATCCCAGGGCAATTTTACCAAACATTTAAAGAGGAATTAATACCTATTCTCCTGAAACTGTTTCAAGATATAGAAATGGAAGGAAAACTTCCAAACTCATTTTATGAGTCCAGCATTATCTTGATCCCAAAACCCACCAAAAAGGAGAATTACAGACCAATATCCTTGATGAACATGGATGCAGAAATTCTCAACAAAACACTAGCCAATAGCATCCAACAATACATTAAAAGGATTATTCACCACAACCAAGTGGGATTATTCATGGGTTACAAGGTTGTTTCAACATCCACAAATCAATCAATTTGATACAATATATTATTAAAAGAAGGAACAAGAACCATAGGATACTCTCAATAGATGCTGAAAAAGCATTTGACAAAGTGCAGCATCCTTTCTTGACCAAAACTCTTCACAGTGTAGGGATAGAGGGCACATACCTCAATATCATCAAAGCCATCTATGAAAAACCCACAGCAAATATCATTCTCAATGGAGAAAAACTGAGAGCTTTTCCCCTAGGTCAGGAACACGGCAGGGCTGTCCACTATCACCACTGCTATTCAACGTAGTACTAGAAGTCCTAGCTTCAGCAATCAGACACGAAAAAGAAATAAAATGCATCTGAACTGCCAAAGAAGTTGTCAGACTCTCACCCTTTGCAGATGATATCATGACTTTATTTGGAAAACCCAAAAGACTCCACTCCCAAACTGCTAGAACTCATAGAGGACTTCAATAATGTTTCAGGATATAAAATTAATGCACAGCAATCAGCTACATTTCTATACACCAACAACAAGGCAGATGAAAGAGAAATTAAGGAATTGATTCCATTTACAACTGTACCCAAAACCATAAGATACCTGGGAATAAATCTAACCAAAGAGGCAAACAATCTGTACTCAGAAAACTATAGAGTACTCATGAAAGAAGTTGAGGAAGACACAAAGAAATGGAAACATGTTCCATGCTCATGGACTGGAAGAACAAATATTTTGAAAATGCCTACACTATCCAGAGTAATCTACACATCTAATGCAGTCCCTATGAAAACACCATCAATTTTTTTCAAAGAAATGAAACAAATAATCCTAAAATTTATATGGAACAGAAAAGACCCCAAATAGCCAGAGGAGTGTTGAAAAATAAAACCAATATTGGCAGATCACAATTCCAGACTTATAGCTCTATTACAAAACTATAACCATCAAGACAGTATGGTACTGGCACAAAAACAGACACACAGATAGATGGAACAGAACAGAGAGCCCAGAAATGGACCCTCAACTCTATGGTCCACTAATCCTCGAAAAAGCAGGGAAGAATGTCCAATGGAAAAAAGACAGCCTCTTCAACAAATGGTGTTTGAAAAACTGGACATCCACATGCAGAAGAACAAACTTGGGCCATTTCCTTACACCACACAAAAATAGACTCAAAATGGATGAAAGACCTCAATGTGAGACAGGAATCTATCAAAATCCTTGAAGAGAACACAGGCAGCAATGTCTTCAACCTCAGCCACAGCAACTTCTTCCCAGAAACACTGCCAAAGGAAAGGGAAGCAAGGGCAAAAATGAACTATTGGGACTTCATCAGGATCTAAAGTTTTTGTACAGCAAAGGAAACAGTCAACAAAGCCAAAAGACAACTGACAGATAGGAGAAGATATTTGCAAATGACATATCAGATAAAGGACTAGTGTCCACAATCCAGAAAGAACTTATCAAACTCAACACCCAAAGAACAAATAATCCAATCAAGAAATGGGAAGAAGGCACGAATAGACATATCTGCAAAGAAGACATCCAAATAGTCAACAGACACATGAAAAAGTGGTCCATATCACTTGGCATCAGGGAAATACAAATCAAAACCCCAGTAAGATACCACCTCACACCAGTCTGAATGGTGAAAATTAACCATTCAGGAAACAACAGGTGTTGGTGAGGATGTGGAGAAAGGGGAACCCTCCTACACTGTTGGTGGGAACCCAAGCTGATGCAGCCACTCTGGAAAACACTATGGATTTTCCTCAAAAAGTTGAAAATATAACTACCATATGACCCAGAGATTGCACTACTGGTTATTTTCCCTAACGATACAAATGTAATGATCTGAAGGGGCACATGCACTCAAATGTTTATAGCAGCAATGTCCACAATAGCCAAACTATGGAAAGAACCTAGATGTCCATCAACAGATGAATGGATAAATAAGATGTGGTGTATATATATACAGTGGAATACTATGCAGCCATCCAAAGAAACCCAAAATCTTGCCATTTGCAATGACATGAATGGATGTAGAAGGTATCATGCTAAGCAAATAAGACAATCAGAGAAAGACAATTATCATATGATCTCTCTGATATGAGGAATTTGAGAGGCAGGGTGGGGGATCTTGGGCAGAAGGGAGGGGAAAATGAAATAAGATGGGACTGGGGAAGGAGACAAACCACAAGAGACTCTTAATCTCAGGAAACAAACTGAGGGCTGTTGGAGTGGAGGGGAGGTAGGAATAGAGTCACTGGGTGATGTACATCTGGGAGGGTATGTGCTATTATGAATGCTGTGAATTGTGTAAGACTGATGATTCACAGACCTGAACCCTTAAACAAATAATACATTATATGTTAATAAAGAATAAATTTAAAAAAATAATTGGCCCAAACCTCAAAGTTACTGACATGCAGATTTATAGATCTTATTTTATTTACAAAATATCTTATATGTTACCTAATCTTGCAAATTCTGGTTGCTTGTCTAGGTGGAGGCCTCAAAATGATGATCTTTGTACAGTTAAATGAGAAAATCATACTCTCTATTTTGGCTCCACTGCCCTCTTGAGCAATTTGGAAAATAGATCTAGACTAGTTTGTGTGTTTTCCTTCTCCTAAGCATCTCTGTGCTGTTGTCTAATATTTAAAACCTGTTACTTCATATATTTCATATATTTTTCCACTGTTTTTTAGTTGTTTCTGATGGGAGGGTATCTAATTAGACATTTTCCTTTTGCATTTCCCATTAGTCTAGCTAGTTTTTGTTTTGTTGTTGTTATTGTTGTTGTTGTTGTTGTTTTGGGGAATTCTAGATGATTTTCTATGATCTTCTTGGTTATAGTTTCTTATGGGCTACATAGGGATCTCTATATTATTGAAAAATTTAAATAACTGATTTTTCATTTAAAATTTTAGTAGTCCCATAATTTCAGATCCATGAAAGTGAGATCTTGTTTGGGGATCCAGAAAATCAAGATAATGATAAATGTCTAAGGGTGCTATTTTCCACAAGTATAATAAGAATATGGTTCTGGAAAGTAGACACATTAAAACCCCTCCATCTTACTGGACAGTGATGAAACAGAATTTCTATGATATACATTAAACTCCATCAAAAGAAAAAAAGTTTGAAAAGAGCTTGATAAAGTGTCCTGTATTTTCTTCTGACTTCAGATATATAAAAATGGTTTCCAAGTTTCAGGAGACAGACATTGACTTGGATTTTTGTTTGTGTTGTTATTGCTGTTACCCCAGGATCCTCAGGAGTTCACAACTTCTGGGCCCCATAATACTGCCCCCATCAACCTTCTTGCAATTATTTGTTTACAAGTTTCCTCTCTGGATTGTGAGATGCCCAATAAACATTACTTGAGCAGAACCAAGCGCCCATGGCTTAAAGGATTTTAGTGCAGTTTAAGAACCTCTATACAGCTCTAAAATCATTGCCAAGGTACTGACCAGGAAATCCAGCTTACCAAGTCTCCAGCAAGTGTTCCAAGAATACAGAGGTGTCAATAAAATGTTATGCTTTTAAACAAGATACTCCTCTCTCATGTACATAGAAGTATAAAGTAGTTCTAGAGGACTAATATAATTGTTAAGAAAACACAGCACTGCCTCTGAATAGCACTATTTTTGTGATACAGAATCTGCAAAAGTCAACCCGAGCTTTTGAAAATAATGCGTGTAATTTAAGCAAACAGCAGGCCAGACACTTCCCAAAAGTGGGGAATGGAATTGCTTATTGCAATTCTAATAGCAATTCTGCAGAACTTCACCATAGAAAATGATTTTTCCAATCATTTTGAATCTAGTTCTTCTCTCTTTAAACCAGGACTAGAGTTTGATATAACTGTGACTCACAAGATGAAATAAATACTTGATGCAGCCTTTCAAGGGTTGGTAAGATTAATTCAGAAGATGGAGAAATCAGGCAGCTGGATCAGGCCTGCTTTCCTTCTCTTTTTTCCCCCGCCTTCACCCTCCTCCTTCATTTCTCTGTATCATGCAACCTTGGGTACTCATATAAGTTGCCTATTCAGCTTATTTATTTGCCAGGGCTAGACAAAGTAATAGATAGTGGGTGGTTTTGTTTTGTTTTTTATTCTGATGATTATGGGTGTTTAAAATGATAAGAATACAGTTCAAAGCAGTTTATAAAACCATTGAGCGCTGAGGCTAATCCCATCTCAATGACAAGTCAGTAGGAAATAAGTAAAAAATAATTGTGGTGTAGGAGGTCACTTTAACTTTACCTTTATTACTATTATTTTATATGGGAGTATCAGTCAGGGTTCCATCAGACAAACAAAACAAATAGAGGAGTATGTATTAAAAGATATATTACGGGATGCCTGGGTGGCTCAGTTGGTTAAGCGGCTGCCTTCGGCTCAGGTCATGATCCCAGCGTCCTGGGATCGAGTCCCACATCGGGCTCCTTGCTCGGCAGGGAGCCTGCTTCTCCCTCTGCCTCTGCCTGCCACTCTGTCTGCCTGTGCTTGCTCTCTCTCCCTGTTTCTCTCTGACAAGTAAATAAATAAAATCTTAAAAAAAAAAAAGATATATTACAAGATTCTGGTTTAAGAAACTGTAGGGACTGTCAAGGCAAGTCTGAAATCCATAGGGCAGGCTGTTAGGAAAGACAGGCTAGAACTCTCTGGAATGAGCTGTAGTTGCTATTCCTAGGTGGAATTTCTTCTTGCTTAGGGAAACCTTAGTTCTTCTCTCAAAAGCCTTTCCACTGATTGAATCAGGACCACCCAGATTACGTTGGGTTATCTCCCTTACTTAAAGTTAATTGATTATTGACCTTAATCCTGTCTGCAAAGTACCACCACTGCAACAGCTTGATTGAAAAACTGGGGATTGTTGCCTAATGAAGCTGACACAGAAAACTCACCATCACCCTTTGTGTCACCCTTTGTGTCACAATACTGTTGTTCATACTAGCTTAATAATAGCAGAGTTATGTACTCTTCATAAAATAAATAGTTGAAAGTTAAAATTGGTCTTAGAAATAATTTTCTGAAGATCTTACTGGTCTATAAGAGCCCAAAGTCTAGCAGCCATTGCTGAAGCATAATATTCTTCCTCACATTCCCATTTCATGGATGGGAAGATACTGAACCCCAAAGAGATATTTGATTAATAAGTCATGGATAATAAGTATTCATTATTTTTGCAGAGTTTAATTTCCAAATATATTGGCTTATCTTGTTAACTTTTACGTTAAATCAGATTACATCGGTTTTCTATTGCTGCATAATGAATTATGACAATGAATAGTGAATACTCTAATGAATTATTTTTTCACACTTTCTATGGGTCAGGAGTTTGGGCACAGAACCTCTGCTCAGGATCTCACTAAGCTGACATCAAGGTGTTGTCCGGGGCGTGGTATTGCCTGGATTTTGATATTCTCTTATAAATTCACTGGGTGTTGGCAGAATTTACTTCATAGTGGTTGTAGAACTGAGATCTTTGGTTTCTATGCCTCATTCTCTGCCTTGTGGCTTTTTCTGCAACATGAAATATCACTTCTTCAAGTCTGGCAGGAGAGAATCTTTGGTGGTTCTTATCATTTTTTACTTTTATCTCTGACCTCACAACCATATTTTAATAAACTCACCTAATTAGGCTAGGCCCACCCAGTATAATCTCTCTTGATTAATTTAATATTGGTAAGTTAGGGACCTTAAATGCATCTATAAAATCACTTCACCTTTGCCACATAACACAGCCCAATCAGGGGAGTGATATCCCCTCATATTCACAGGTCCAGCCTATATTCAAGGAGAGGGGATTATATATTGAATGGATAAAAGGGGGCAGCTAGCTTAAGAGTCATTTTAGAATTTTGGTTACCACACAGAATCAATTAATATTTCAGCACCATCTTATTCTTTAACTTGGGGCAAGGTGAAAGTAAAAGAAGAAAATTTAATTCATTTCATTCAGTACATTTGGGAAGGCATGGAACTGAATAAAGTAGGTTAAAATTGGGTTTATAAAAGCAATAATCACCAAGCATTATTACGTAATAGATTTTGTTCAAATAAATCAATGTGTAATAGAAACTAGATAGGATTAAAAAAGAAAAAGTACAGAGATTTTTGCAAGCTCTAGAGATAATCATAAGAAAATGGGATATAGATCATGGACTGACATTTTTGCATCATCTCAGGCTATGAAATTGGGCAGACAGATATGTAAAAGGATGAGGTCTCTTCTCATTTGGCTGCCATTCAAATACACAATTGTTCATCATGAATATTTTTAAAATACAATGAGGCTGGTTCTGATAAGGGTAGAGCAACACCCAACTTGAATACGGGTGAGCTGTTCTTGTGTCAAGGTTCAAAGATCAGCAGTCCTTGGCTATTTCATATCTGCCTTGGCTTTCATTCTTCAACCCAGAGTGGAATTATTATGAAGCTAAAGAAGTAAAAAATCAGGGCTTCCCACTTGCCCCTTTCAAGGCCCTAGAGGCCTTCATGATGTCTACACAGGTTACACATTTTCATAAAATTTTTAAAAATCAAGTATTTTAATGCAATAGGTTAAGACTGTTGTCTCTTTTCACTCTCACTTCCCCTCTATTATGCTGGGTGGGATGGGAGGAGCTATGAACATTTTTTGGGTACTGTTAAGTGGAAGTTGAATTGAGGATCCATTTATTTGGGATTCAGTGTGATGTATGAAATGGCTTACAGTCATGTCTGGGCATAGTTATTACACATCATCCCAGGGTAGAAACAGCTTTCAGATGTATTCTTACCACCCACTCTGCTAGCTCACCCAGGAGTACAACATAAAGATGTTGACAACAAACTTTCTAATGAGGGCAAGCAACCAAAAGAATATTTAAGGCCAGTTGTTTTGTAGAAGAAAACTTGATATGCTTTGACATATGTCAGCTCATTTATAAAAGATACTTGACCACTAATTCCCCAATTTGATAAAAATTTGCAAACATTTATACAACACAACCAAAAACGAATCACAAAGCTGAAAGAAACATTTTCAAACTATGATTAAAATTTGTTTCTCCTCAATCACGCTTGAAGAAAGACCATACTATCTTTAGGAATTTTCTACTTGGTTCTGTCTGTAGAAACTGATATTATAAAACCACTGTTACATCAAAAGGCAATCAGTGAGTATAGAATCAAATAATAAATGAAAAAAACTATATTTGAGATAATAAAATATTCCTAAGTAAAACTGAAGTTATTTTTCTGTTTTATGATCTTTGTGATATTTGTCATATTTTTACAAAATTAATTTTTCTTATACTATTTTCTTTATATTTAATTTTTAATTTATAATTTTATATTATATCTTAGGGTCTGACTCTAAATCTTATAAGCTTTAGGCCTCCCCAAATCTGAATTTATCCCCACGTGTTCCACTTTATTATCCCAAAGAATACCTTTTATGGAAGGTCATAACCACCCTCTAATATCCTGTGCTATTTTATGATGACTCTATATTTTACATTGACATGGAGTGCTTGTGTTCATTTATTTTCCTATACAGTTAAACACTAAGCCACTCTCTAAATTTTGCTATGGTTTAACTTCTTTAAGTCTCAATTCCCTTGTTTGTAAAACCGGCATCCAATTACTCCTGTCACATTGCAGACCCCAAATAAATGTAACTTTCCTTGTTTTTCTCACTATTACTATTGTCATTACTATTATTGTAAATGCTTGCATTTTAAATAAAGGCTTTTTACTTATAGTTGAAGGAGGTAAACCAAGTAAACATTCAAAAAATAAAGTAGCAAATAAAGGCAAAATTAGAATAATTTCCTGAATGAGTCAGACTTCTAGATAAAAGAAAACATTCAAGATAATTTGACTCTAATCATGGATTACACTTAGTTCCTCTAATAACTTTTCCTAAAGTGGCAGCTAATCTTGGGAAATACTGGGTGCACCCTGGGTATAAGCATGTTGACTGAATTTATCTCAGTACTGGTAAAATACCGGGCCTATTCATACAAGTGCAGACATCTACCAGATTCCGCAGGGGGCTGGATAAAGATGGTGACTGAAGAAGAGGATAATACCCAGGGGGTTTGCTCCAAACTTAAAAAAAAAAAAAGATGGGTTTAGAAATTAATCTGTGTCTTCAGAGGGAATAAGGCTAAAAACTGCTATAAAACACACCTATAAAGAAAAATCATTGGGACTCTAAGTCTACAGCTGAAAATATTATTAAAAAGTAACCATTTATGTGGCAATTTGTACTTTACAAGTTGTTTTTACAAACATGGTGCCTTATCATTCATTCAGAAACAAGAAATAGGGATGACACAGAGATTAGGTCATGTATGCAGTTAATTGTTCACCATTGCACAGATGGAAACCCATACCTTCTATCACTAAATGACTGTGCACAATGACTAGGCACTCGTGATCTCATAGTAAAAAATGAAAAAACAAAAAGCCTAAAGGAAGGGGTCAAAGAAGAATCGATTCTAGTCAGCGTCAAGTAGAAAACCGGCATGGCAGCACACCCTACCTGCTTTGGAGGGGGTCTTCGTGGCCCTTCTCAATGAAGGCTTGGACTGGGCTTGGAGGAAGCATCATCTCCAGGAGTTATGCCAAGGTCAGACAGCTTGCACCACTAAATTAAAAGAATAAAAGCATTTAGAAGAGGTGATCTAAAGCAGTCTAACTTGGAGAAAAGCAGAATTGCTCTGAAGAGTCAAAATCAAAGGTTGTACCTAGGACTATGGTGAAAAATACAGAGTCCAAAGGGCATGACAGGACAGAAATGAGACATTACATGATCTGGTTGTGTCACAAAAGCCAGTAACAGGTTGGGATCACATGTAAAGAAAAGTGAAAGAACATAGTTCAGAAATAAGGCTTTGGAGGTGGGTATGTTCTTACACATACCCAGTACAGTGGGTCCAGGAGAAGCATATAGTGGAAGTTAACATGGCTTGGAGCAACATTATATTGGAGCAACTAAATATTTTTTTTAGATCAACAGTTTTCTAACATCCATTGGCAGTGAAGCCCTTCTTCAAAGGATTCTTATGCTTAAGTCTCACATATAAATGGATAAAAGGAGAATTGATCTTACTTGAGTAGAGGCGAAATTCAGGGTTGTGCCACCTGACCATCCAGCTGGGCCCACAATGCTTTGGGACCCCCTGAGTACCTTCCCTGAATATTAGGGCTTGCCTGATTTGGAGCTACACCTCTGGATTTTCTAGGACTTATTTTTAGATCAAGTAGGATAACGAGAAAGTTATATATTTGGGCTTTATTAAATTGATTTCTGGTACATCACTGAGCAGTAATTTAATATGCTTTGAGTTTTAATTAGGGATCAGCATTAGAAGCAACTATGACAACCATTTATCTTCAGTAGAACTGCAGTGAAAACATCCACTTTCTTGCTTAATTTCTCAGAAAGATTTCATGGGATATTTATCTTAGAATATAAGACTCAGTGTCTGGCGAGGCCTGACTTTTTTCCCTTTGTGATGCAAGGTATGATTTGATAGATTGTAAGCATGCCATCATTTCTTAAGTTATGTTATTCTAAACAACCTAGTGGATTAAAATTTAATTTTGAATACAATATTTATTCAGGAAATTACTTTTGATGAATTTTTCTGTCAGGCTCAGCATAAAGTCTATGATAGCAGACATGAGTTTGGTTCATGCTACCATTTTCCCTGTGCCTCATTCTGCCCCAGTCTTATTGGCCGCCTGTTCTCAAACCTGCCAGCCTAACTTCTATATCAGACCATCTCCCCTTCTCTCTCCTCCCACAGAGCCTTACTGGCTGGCTCCTTCTCAACCCTCAGATCTTGTTTCAAGGGTCATCCTCTCAAAGAGATCCTCTCTGCTCTAACGTTGCTTCTTCCTACCTATGTCACTCTGTCACTTCATGATTTGCCACACTGTGGACACTCAACAAATATTTTTTGAATAAGCAAAAACAAACAAACAAAAAAAACCTGCAAAATGAACACTCAGTTCCTAACACCAGCATCTCACTGTATTGGAGTGGAGACCAATGCATCAAGAACAATTAAATAATAATATAAATCCTCTAATGAAAAGGTGGGACTAAGTGCTAGGGAGACACAGAAATAATGTTGATGCCAGAAAATTTGGAGCATAGGCAAAAACATTTCAGTTGAGTTTGGATGGATGAAGAGAAGGTCTCCAAACAGGGAAATAAAAGAATGCTATTCTAGGTAAGAAGAAAATGTGACCAAAAGTACAGGTCAGAGGGGAAGTTTCATAGACGTAAGATAACTATGAGGTTCGGGATTTTGGAAACAATGCTAAAAAGCATGGGCCTTCTTCTGTAACTGCTGAGGAATTTGAAAGGATTTTAAGGGAACAAGCAACATGATGACATCTTTAGATGAAAATAATTTTGGGGCGGTGCAACAGCTGAGAGAATAAGAGAATGGATTTCTCTCAACCTCTCCTGAGGGAAGAGAAACAAAATTCCAATCAAAAGGGGAAAATGTCCAGGGCACCTGAGTAGCTCAGTGGGTTAAAGGTCCTTACTTTTGATTTTGGCCCAGGTCATGATCTCAAGGCGATGAGATCAAGCCCCATGTCAGGCTCCATACTCGGCACGAAGTCTCCTTGAGGTTCTCTCTCTCCCTCTGCCTTTGACCCTCCTCCGTCTCTAAATAAAGAAATAAAATATTTTTAAAAAAAGGGAAGATGACTGGTTAAAGTTTTAACTTTAACCATTTTAACATTTTAAGCTCAAAATCTGAGCTTAAAATCTGAGCCATGGAAAAAGTCCAGATGACATAATAATTATCAGTTTAAAAAAAAGGTAAGGAAAATGATATCTGTAATCACAATGGCTTTTCTAACTTAAAGGTAAGTGGGAGCTGTTTTTCTTTATTTTAAGGTTTACCCTAAAAACACCTCAGTATTTGTGTCTAGTTATTCAGATCTTTTCTTCCAGATTCACTTGCATGACAAGTTCTAGCCTGAAGCTTGGGGCTTCTGACAGAAACATGGATAAGGCCTGATCTTTATGCTCATTGACAAATTCTTACACCATCTTCATATCCTGTGACCATTTTACTATTTATACTGGAGAGAATGATCCCTTTTCCCTGCCTGCCACTACTCAAGAGACTCTCTCAACTTCCAATTGCTTCTCAATACTCACTCGATGGATAATCACATTAACTTTCAGTCATGCAATTTATAATTAAAGTATAAATCAATAAAATGCAATTGTGGCTAGTCACATTTATACTTAAAAACAGTTTAATAGCAGTTGAAGGAAAAGAGACAGTTTTGGGGTTTACATTTAACAAAATTGTGAGGGATCTCACCCAAAAAATTTATAATAATTTATACGCTGAAGTGTCTGATGACAGACTTATGCAAAAATTACAGCTGAGCCTTGAACAATACAGAGGCTGGGGGCACTGACCCCCATGCAGTTGAAAATTCACACCCAAATTTTGACTTCCCCCAAACTTCACTACTAATAGCCCAAGACCAGAAGCCTTAACCAACAACAGAAACAGCTAACACTTATTTCTATATGTGTTCCATACAGTATTCTTATAATAAAGCTAGAGAAAAGAAAACATGAACATAAGGAAGAGAAAATTTATTTACAGTATAATACTGTATTTATTGAAAAAAAAAAAACAACATCGGTATGTAAGAGGAGCCACACAGTTTGAGGGTCACCTGCAATATTAATAAAAGAAACTTTTTCTAAAATAGCTCATAATGTTTGACTAACTTCCCTAGGATTTGTGGTGGCTTTTCCTTGCAACCTGGGAAGTGAAAACGGGTTAGGACTCTTCTTAAGGCTATTTCTGGAAGGTCACCTGTTTTTTCTCCTTTCCTGGAACGTTGAGTCTCTCATGGTTCAGGTCAAGACTTCAGGGCTTTACTGAAGCAGGTACTACTGGTCTCCCTGCATCAGTGTGCTCCTGCCCCTCTGAGTTCTGTTTGCTGTACCGAAACCAGAGTGGTATCCTTCAAGTATCAATCAGATCCCGTTACTGCCTTCCTTAAATATTCTCCATTGGCTTTCCCTGGCGCTAGGAATAACCTCCAATGTCCTCGAAGTAACCAGTCCTGATTTACTGGGGATTTTTTAAATTATAAATGAATGGGGTTGGGTTTCTCAAAAGATTTTTCAACATCTGTCAACATAATCGTATCAGTTTTCTGTTTAGATCTGTTAATACTGTGCATCATATTAATAGGTTTCCAAATAGTGAACAAATGCTGCATTCTTCTAATAAATCTTACTTGATCATGGGGTATTATTTTCTTCTTGCCATGCCAGGTGCTGTTAAACAATGTTTTCTTTTGTTTTTATTTAAGTGATGTCTGTATATAGTTTTCCTTCTTTCTGCATTCTTTATCAGGTTTAGGTATTAGTGTTAAAAAAGAATTTGAAAATGTCCTTTGTTTTCTAGGCTTTGGAGAGATATCATTGGTATCATAAAGTATCATTGGAACTATCCCCCTGTTTAAAGATTGGTAGAATCTGTCTGTGACACCATCTAGGTCTGAGCTTATTTGTTGTTCTTTAAAACACTGTTTCTTCACTGGGAATGGATGTGGTAAAGCTTTTCCACCCCTGCTGTGGTCTCAATAATCTATACAGTCTCATAATTTTATGTATTCCTTTTGTTTCGATCGCTCTTGTTCCCTTGTCACCTCTCATTTTGTATTTTTGGGCTTTCCTTTTCCTTGGATTGACTACTAGTTTTGCCTACTTTCTTAATCAAAACACAGGATTTTGATTTATTAAATTACATCTATTGTTTTTTCTATGTTCTGCCTCAACAATTTTTGCTTTTAATTTAATCACATGCTTATTTCTCCTTTTTTTAAAAAACTGCATTGTTCTCTTTTTTCCTGGCATTCTAAATTGGGGCTTAATTCACTGTCTTCACTTCCTTCACTGGGTATTGAGTTTATTTATTTTGATTTTTCTTTGGTCATTCTTTTAATGATGTCCCATTGATTCTGATAGGTGGCATATTCACCTCATTGTTCACTTTTAGAAATTTTGTAATTTTGTTTCTTATTTTCCCTTTCAGCCATGAGTTACTACATGCCTTTTAAATTTTTTTTAGGTTGAAGGGTTTTGTTTTTATACTGCTGTGAGTTTATAGTTTTATTACATTGTGATCAATGTGTATTATTTCTACTTTACAGAACTTAGTACTGCATTTTGTGCCCTACATATAACTAATTTTTGTCCCAGGTGTTCTTTTTTTTTTTTTTTTAAGATTTTATTTATTTATTTGACAGAGGCGAGGGGGTGGAGGTCATGAGTCAGGGGGAGAGGCAGAGGGAGAGGGAATAGCAGACTCCTCACTGAGCAGGCAGCCCAACATGGGGCTTGATCCCAGGACTCTAAGATCATGACCTGAGCAGAAGGTAGATGCTTAACCGACTGAGCCACGCAGGTGCCCCTTTCCCAAGTGTTTTTGAGATGAGGTGTGTTCTCTATTATCAGGACATCCAGTTCAACATACAGTCATATGACTGCCCTTACTGATCATATTGTTTAGGTCCTCCGTATCCTTACTTTCTGACAACTTGATCTGTTTTGTACAGAGAGTGGTGTCTAAAACTGTCTTATTATTAGGGCACTGGGATGAGTCAGTCAGTTCAGTGTGAACTCTTAATTTTGGCTCAGTTCATGTGGGATTGAGCCCTGTATTGTGCTCCACACTCATTGTGGAGTCTTCTTGAGCATCTCTCTCTCCCTCCACCTTCCCCTGTTCATGTGCTCTCTCTAAATAAATCAGTAAATAAGTAAAATCTTTTAAAAAATAAAAAATAAGATGGTTTTATTAGTAGTATGTTTTTATCTATGTATCCTTGTCTATTCTACAGCTTTTGCTTTATAAGGAAAGTTGCTGTCATATTTTTGGTACAGATAATCATGACCATTATAAACTTGTTTGAACTTGTGGCTTTTAGCATTGATTTCATAAAGTGTCCTTTAATTGAATTTGAAACTTTTTAATGTAAATTCTACTTTGAAATCAGTAGAACAATGCTGTTTTATTGTTTCCATTAGCCTAGTATATCTTTGTCCATTCTTTGGGGTTTTTTAGCCTTTCTGAATTATTTTTTAGATTGTTCTCTTTTATGCAGATTAGAGTTGGGTCTTTGTTTCCTAGCCAAGTTGAAAACTTTTCTTTTAATAGATAGCTTAAGCCTATTCGCTTCTATTGATGTAGTAGATATATTATCTTAAAATCTCCAGGTTAGGCAAGACCTCAGTGATTCTATGGCTGAAATGCTGACTAGAAGTTTTTTTGCATTAAATCAATTCAGAGACTTAATCAGATTCTCTTCTAGACTCCCCAAGCCCTTAGTAATCATGGTAGAACACCTTATACCTTGGTGAATAAGTAGTATGTACACACATGACACTTTCATGTGCATCTTTTGAGCTGTTCTTTGCTCTCCATTTCCCCATTAATATGAGCTATTTGAGAATAAGCACCTTTATGCACATTCTCCTCCCTGCGACCCCTCATTCTGCTCCCACACTCATAGGAACCTCTGGGGTGCCAGGCACGTGGTAGGTGCTCAGTAAATATTTGTTAAATAATTAATACATGAGTAACTCCCAGGAAGGAGCCTCTTGAAAATTTGTTATATTTACTAAATTATGTGAATTCATTGTTCCATTTGCCTGTGGAATAAAATTATAGACATATACAAGTCGTTTATCTTTCTGGTTTCTAGGCAGAAAATCGCCTAATTGTTTTAATGCATCCTGTTTCCATGTAATGGTTTCTGTCTATAACTGTTTCCAAGGTCGTACAACTCTTAAGTGTTCAGATATGAATCCACATTTGTTCAACTGCACTGCCTGTGCATATAACCTTATCACAAAATTACATCTCATTTGAAAAAAATTATGCTGCTGCCCTGGATTCTCAATACCTATATTCCCATCACATTTGGCATATGATTCAGATCCCCAGCCTCAACCTTATTATTGTGACTAACGTAATTGCTCTTTTCAGTGAACCCTGGGAATTTGAAATCATGTTGATTTATTGGCTCCCTAGAAAAGCACTGGTCCCTCTAACTTGATAGTAAGAACTCCCTGGCATGTTTTCCCTCAGCTCTTTGTGCGCTGATCTTGTTTCCAGAAAGGACTATAGAGGTTTTAACTTTCATTTTGGATCATTAATTTCACTAAGTCATTTGGGCAGCAAGGTACTTAAAGCTTCCTCAGCAATTTGAATGAAAGAAGACTTCCAAGTGCTTCATTTGGATGCTTCTTTTTCAAAGCTGAAGGCTTTCATTAGAAATAGACTACACCATCCATGGAAGATTTATGAGAATGTGATTTAACTGGGATGACAGATACAGTAATAGGTGAGGCTTTCACAAATGTGCAGGTGAAAAGACAATCTTTTCCAAAAATACCATGCAATGATATTAGAAATTTAATTAACAAAAACAAGCTATTGGAGGAATGCCTAGAGTATCCAAGCAGGATATTCCTGCTGACCAGATGGAAGAATTAAAAGTTATAAAAATACAAAGCAATGATTAAAGATGACTTTAGTATCATTTAAAAATAAAATAGTTCTCTAATTAAAATGCTATTTCATTTTTTAAAATATTTGTAAAATACTGAATAGTAGAAGGGAAGAAAACAATGCCTCAGCTGATAAGATTTTGATATTACAACCTTCTGAACTTTTTTTTTTAAAGATTTTTATTTATTTATTTACTTGACATAAAGTAAAATCCCAAGCAGGCAGAGAAGCAGACAGAGGGAGAAGGGGAAGCAGGCTCCCTGCTGAGCAGAGAGCCCGATGTGGGGCTCGATCCCAGGACCCTGAGATCATGACCTGAGCTGAAGGCAGAGGCTTTAACCCACTGAGCCACCCAGGCACCCCAATCTTCTGAACTTTTAATGTATATATACACATTAAAAATATACCTATTTTATATATAATATATATATATATATATATATATATATATGTTTTTGATTTGAGATATTTTGTTCAATATAGCTTAGTATGGCTATGCATTGCTTTCCAAGCATGGTTCCTTTCATTGCCCCTCATAAGTTTTGATATGCTGTGTCCTAAATTTCATTCATTTTGAAGTATCTTTTAATTTATCTTGTGATTTCTTATGTGATCCATTGATTATTTAGGAGTATGTTGCTTAATTTCCACGTATTTGTGTACTTCTTAGACTTACTTCCATTATTTTTAATTTCATTCCATCGTGGTTGGAGAAAATACTTTGTATGATGTCAACCTTTTTCATTTTACTGAAGCCTGTTTTGTGGCCTAGCAAATGGTGTATTCGAGAGAATGCATCATGTGTTCTTTAGAACAATGTGTATTCTACTGTTCTTGACCATAATGTTCTATATATGTATGTTATGTCTACTAGGTTTGCAGTGTTCAAATAATCTGTTTGCTTGTTGGTCTTCTGCATACTTACTATAACCATTATTAAAATCAGAGTATTGACTTCTTCGACAATTATCATTGCATTGCCCATTTCTCCCTTCCATTCTGTCAGATTTTGCTTGATATATTTTGGAGCTCTGTTGTGAGGTGTATATATATATGTTGACAGGTACCATATCTTCCTAATAAATTGATCCCTTTTATTACTACAAAATGCCCTTCATAGTCACTAGTGCCAATTTTTAAAGTCTGGTTTTCTCATCTTGCCTTTTCCTGCATGAAACCCCAACCCTGCAAGTGAGATAGAGTGAGTTCAGTTGGCTACGCAGTATTGTTGGCCTGTCACACATGACACAAAGCCCCTCTCTTTGAATGAGAGCTGTGTGGAGAAGGGAAGAAGTTCCTGACTTCTCAGCTGCATAAACCTGGAACTTGGCCTTTGAAACACTGGAGCTTGGGGAAATGAGAAAAGATGACAACTTGTCTGTCTGAAGGAGGTACCACAGTCCTTGAATGGAAACTTTGGGGAGTTGGAGTCCCATTTTCTTTGGTTCAGCTATCTGAAATGGAACTTCTATCATGCTGAATTAGGTGGGGGAGTAAATAATGGCTCAGGACTCTCATAGAATTTTTTTTTTAACTCTCATAGACTTTTTATAGACTCTTACTATTTTATAAGACTGTACAGATTTTCTTGAATAAATGTTTATTCATTTGCTGCATAATCCTAGGAACATTTTTTTTTAATATTTTATTTATTTATTTGACAGACAGAGATTACAAGTAGGTAAGAGAGGCAGGCAGGGAGAAAGAGGAGGAAGCAGGCTCTCCGCAGAGAGCCCGATATGGGGCTCGATCCCAGGACCCCGGGATCATGACCTGAGCTGAAAGCAGAGGCTTTAACCCGCTGAGCCACCCAGGTGCCCCATCCTAGGAACATTTTTTAAAAAGATTAAATAGTTTTTAATACTATTGTGGTTTTTATAATTTTTACCAGGTACAGGTTTTGGTTTTTTGTTTCGTTTTGTTTCGTTTTGGTGCAGAGAGGTTTCATATTCTTTATACTGTCATTCTGGAGGCTCTCATCTAGTTCATTTCATCTAATAATTGCCTCTTATGCCTAAATGTCTAGAGTTGGTTTCTAATGGCTGCACTAAGAAGTTTAAATCTCTCTCTCTCTCTCTCACACACACATGCGTGTGCAGATGCACACACAAAAACTCAGAAAACTGCCAAACTGAAACATAGCATTACTTTATGTATAAAGTATTTCTGTTGAAATATGTGCTCTTTAGTCAAAAGTAATAAAGCTCTTTTTTGGGGTATAATTCATAGGTAGTTGAACATTTTTTATTTGTTTAGACAAACTTATTAAGAGGAAAAATTGAACTTTTGAGGAAATAATTAAAATATTAAGATGTGATTTCTGTCGCTTATTGGGGTCAGGAAGCCTATGCTCTTGAATAGGCTTGCTTTAGGGATCCTAAAAATATAACATTCGTGTATAGACATACATACTTAAAAAAGAATCATACTGCGTATATGTTACATATTCTGTTTTCTTAAAGTTAATGCCTTGTGAATATTTCATAATCCAGTGGCCCTTCATGTCGAATTTTTAACTTAGTATCCCCCACATGCACTGGGGGGGAATCTGTGAACTTTCTGACATTTTATGCCAAACTCTGAGTATAAATTTAGGTCAACTCATGTACATTTTAGAATGGGAGAGGGCCCATGTTATTCATACAATTTTAAAAATGGTCTCTGACCCTCAATGTCTAATAATTATAATGTACAGTGATCATTAAAATAACTGAAGAGTATTTCCTCTTATTGACATATGGTAACTTATTTACCCATTCTTTGTATAGGACCTTGGTTGGTTCTACTTTTTATTCTTACAGCTTACGTTGGAATGAACAACCATTCTTTAGACAAAACTTTGAATACAACTCCCTTAGTTCCTAGGATTAAAATTGCCTGGAGAAAGCATATGGACATGAAGGCTTTTGATACGTATCACCAAATTATCGTTTAGAGTGGTTGCATCACCTTTGTTGCCTGAAAATCCTACAACCTAGCTAATTTTATAGATTAAAAATGGTTCCTGGTGTTTTTAGTCACAGGCTAGTGAAAGCCAGCCATCCCAATTAGACTTATTGACATATGTTCTTCTCCAACTTTGGGTAGGAGACATATACTCTTCAATTGCACTCCTTCAACTGCACTAACAATAAAAAGCTCAGCTTCAGACGCAAAGGATTTCTTAGGGTTGGCGGGCAGCCACATTTATTCTCATGCTGACTCGCTGTGGCTCTATGCCGAGTGGAGTCTGGCTTCATCATCCTTAGAATTTCCCATCACATATGTCTTGAGGCAGCTCTCAGCTACACCACAGAATACGTGCACTTACAACTTTAGGAGACAAATCAAGGAGACTTGACTTTGCCTGCTGTGGGGAGACAAATACTTCTGTAGTATCTGAGATCCTCTGCTCTGACCAAAAATGTTGTCAAATAAATGCAAGACCAGATAGAGGTATGCTACCTGCCTATGTGATATGTTTACATCAGTAGGAAACATTTGTAGGCCTCCAAAACTATGTTTGTCCAAGAAACAAAATCTTTTCCTTCATAATAGTCATTTTGAAGAATTTGAAGGAACCAAGTTGAAGATCTACAGTCACCCATATTTTTAAGTGACTTGCAGATTTTCTTTCTATGTGCAACTCTGCACACATTAAAGTTTCTTTTTTTTAAGATTTTATTTATTTGATAGAGAGAGAGAGATCACAAGTAGGCAGAGAGGCAGGCAGAGACAGAGGGGAAGCAGGCTCCCTGCTGAGCAGAGAGCCCGATGTGGGGTCGATCCCAGGACCCTGAGATCATGACCTGAGCTGAAGGCAGAGGCTTAACCCACTGAGCCACCCAGGTGCCTCACATTAAAGTTTCTTGATGATAGTGGCTTCCGGGCTTGAAGATTTTTTTGTTCCTGGCATTTCCATTTCAACATCTGAGTGTCTCACTAAGATTGATGAGAGAGTTTTGAACAGAGAGACCCACTTTCTGCCTCCCATTTGCTTATTTTTATGTCTTTTTCCCTATATCAATCACACAGCCAACAACTCTCTGGCATTCTCGTGCATTCCATTCCATGTAAACTTGGAATCATGGAAGTGACATTTTTTTTTCACTCTAAGTGAAGACAAGTTTTATAATACTTCAATGGAATAAGCTTGGCCACAAGAAATACCAGATGGAGATTCTCTGTCCTAAAGCACAAAGAAAGCATTCTGAGTATCTGATGTCCGATTCTAATATTTTTTTATGTGAAGCAGTATTCAGATTTCTTTTGTGCATGATTTAATGTAAAATAAAAATGTCTTTGAACTTTCCAGATGGGAATTTATAATTTTCTTTTTATTCCATTTTCATTCCCCTTCTGGTCCATAAAATGCTGGATGAAGCAAGTTTATTTTAAACATTGAAGTGAAGTGAATTGCTCTCTGTGCTTGTTTAAGAGAACTTTATGGAATTTAATTAAATCAGCCGAAGAAGAGTAAAGACTTTCAAAGACAAATGAGTGTCAGTAGAGCTTTGTGTTTGAGTGCACAGCCTCTAGAATGGGGCAGACCCAGACTTGAACCTCCCTTCTGCCAAAAGCTACTGAGGCTCTATCTTCATGAAGTTACTTTATCTTCAACAATTATCTGAAAATGACAAGAACATGCTATGATCTCTGACATATAGATGTCTTTCCATAAAGAACAATTAATACTTTGGCACACAGGTGCTCACTAAAGACTTGTGTAAGAGTAGAATACAGTATCTTTCCTAAGAAACCAAGATTAAGAGTAAATTTTCAAGTTTGCCTTTTCACATTGTTAAAGAAGATGTGAAAAAAATATCAAGAGGACTTCTTTCTTGCTTGGTGCATCTCATTGCTTCAGTCTTCCACACTGAGCACTTAGAAACCTCCAGGAAGATTTTCTGTGCCACTATTACTAGTCTCCAGTTAGTTTTATACTACCCATGGTAAAAAGGACCCTGCAGTCAACTGTGCCTAAGGTCACCTGCGGGCCTAACTGCTGCTGCCTCATATATTAATGGCTTTTATTTGCCATCTCTTCAAGTATCTGGAGGGATGTAATAGGAAGAAGTATTGAAATTCATATTAATATATCCTTTTAGAATTGTAAAAGTACTTCATTCAGCCTTGTCTCATGTAATCCTCAGGTGAACTTGCAAAGTCTCCCAATCATGGATGAAGACATTGAGATTTCAAGAAGTCATGACACATACTTAAATGTCTATAGGAAGTAGCAGAGCCCCTATCTCCTCATTTCTAGTTCACTGCCTATATCTCCTCCAATTTAGCTCCCAAACTCCTCACACTTACCCATAATGCAAGAGTTACAACTGTGGAGTGACTTCCTAGAGGGCTTCCTCTTTCTGATGCTCAAATGTCAAATTGCAGTCATTCCTGTTCCAATAAAAGCTTTGATTAAGGGGAAGATCTGCCTGGGAGAAAAAAATCCTAAATTCTCAACTTCCCTTGGGGAGCTCACATAAAGAATCTGAGAGCAGCTTTACAGTTGAAACAAATACATGAGTGTGAGAAGCCAGAGCTTAGAAGCCTTGGAACTCAGCCATTACCTCCATTAGAAATTAGCCTGGACCTTTATTTCCCTCTCCTTGTGCATATTTTCACAGAAGCCCACTCAAGGAAAAAAGCAAAAACAAAGCCGATCTTTAACGCTTTCCGACTTCATGCCAAACTCTGTCAGTCTCTGTTTTTTTGGCCTCCATTTGATTTTCACATCACATTCATGAGGTAGTTTTTCTTTTCCTTCAATTTGCATAAGGTAACTAAGGGACAAGGATGATAACTTGCCCAATGTCGTCTCTCTATTAAGTGTCTGAGTCAGGATAAGAATCCAGATTGGTCTAAATGTGACGCTTGTTATTAGTCTAAGAATATTAGCTGCTTTTGCATTCTTGCTGGGTTTTCTCAGAATCTAAAGAAAAGGATATTGGTGACTGTAAGAGCTTTTGCCATAAATTGTAAAAAGTGTTATTTGACAAATGTTAAGTGAAACTTTGGGCTGTCCCTTCCTCAGCTATGTAATGAACAAATAATGCCCTTAGGACCCACAACATGCAGAGATGGAAGCCAAGATTCTCAGTCTCACTTCCCCACTATCATTCTTTACAGATAATGATTTAGCTCTCATTTCCCAATCAACCTTCAAAGAGCATAGGCTTTAGTATTAAAATATAAAAAAGATTTCAATATTCAACAGAATTCCTCAGTTGATGGTACATTTTGTGACCACTTAAAATGCAAGATTTCCGAGCAAAACAGAACAAAACAAAAAATCCAAACACAAACATTTTTCGGTAGTAAGGTATCATAACTTTCAGAGGCTCCTCATTTTTTTGTTTAAGATTATTTATTTGTCAGAGAGAAAGAGAGTGAGCACAAGCAGGGGGAATGGCAGGAAGAAGGAGAAGCAGGCTCCCCGCCGAGCAAGGAGCCCGATGCAGAACTGGACTCAGGGACCCTGGGATGATGACCTAAGCCGAAGGCAGATGCTTAATGGACTGAACCACCCAGGTGTCCCAAGGCTCCTCATTTCTAAGAGGACAAAATTCTGGTTCCTGCTTCTATACATTTCATCTAAATACTCTTTCATAGCTAATTTCCTATGTACTTAGCTCCAGCATTGTTAATGTTTTGTCCATTTTTTATTACCTTTATGTTGTTTTTTCCTCCTTGCCCAGAATTCCTTCAATGTCACTGACCCTTAACCTGAAGAAAAAATTCCTATTCTTTATGGGAACTCATACCACCTGTATCACATTGCTTAAATAACAAGATAGAGAACAGAGAACACCTATGTCAATAAGCCTTAACTCTTTATTAGAGGAAGATTTTAAACAGATAAATAACTTCACTGTTTGCTTCAGGATATTCCTGCATATCAATTTATCTGAACAAACAATTTGCTCATCTGGGCAAATAGTTCTCACAGGATAATGAATTGCTCATCTGGGCAAATAGCTTGATTGTCAAGCAAGCAGTTTACTTATCAAGGCTTGCTTCAAAGTGCTCACTGTGCTAGGTCTCCAATCTTAAGCTATTGTGTCATGTTTTTGTCCCAATCACAAACACTTACTTATCTTGAAAGACCTGATTAAAGTGACTGAAGCTGAGATCTGAAACCTTATAAACATCTTTGATCTCTCCCTCTGAGAGACTTCTAAGGCTCTGTCAGGGTGCTCTGGTTTGGTTTCATAAATTTACCTTGTTTACTTAAATCTATTATTGTAGGTTTTTCCCCTTAAGTCCACAGTCAATAATATAATATTATGCATAATCTTTCCAAGGAAACAAAAAGAAAAAAGAAAAAGAAACCTAACTCAAATTCATTTGAAACCAAAAAGGGAATATTTTGGCCCATAACTAAAGGTCCACAGAAAGAAATAGGACTTAACTGGGAAGTTTAAACACTGTCCCCAGAACTCATCTCTGCTATCTCAGCTTTTACCCCCAGAACGCCTCTTCTAGGTCAGCTTTCTTAATATAGAATATGTTACTTGCAGTGGCTTCCAGGCATACATTGTCTCTAAGTTGGATTCTCTCCAGAACTTGAGAAAAAGTTTCAAGACCAAATAATTTATCTGAGAAGTACAGGCTATGTCAGTAAGAACTGGGGGAAGCAGGACAGGGACTGTAAAGGAACAAATAAGGAGTGCATTATAAACCAACTACCAGCACGGGCAACTGAAGTTCAACCCTGAAGGAAGACTCCAGGCACCAATGTACAACAGACAGGTCAAACTTATACTACCTAAAGGACCAGGAAGAGTGGACACCTGTATACCAACTGGTATTGGTTATTGCTTATGTGAAGCAGGCCCAGGCTGATGTACATGAAGATGAACAGATGAAAATGGCTTTAGAGAAGGCTCTTAGGCAGGAGCCAAATGCATATATCCACAACTAGAAGCTTGAAGTCAGAAGGCCCTGGGGACATGGACAGTGCCCCTCAAGTAACTACCATACTGAGACCTCAGACCCTCAGCTCATGCAAAAGTCAAGTCATTTTTCTTAGGACCAGGTCAAATTATGTGCCTTGACGGAATGGAGAATTGCAAAACCTAGGCTATCATTCTTAAAAACAGCAAGAACACTGGAAGAAACCATCACAATCAATGTTTTCAGAACTCTGGATATTAACTAAAAGTTTTCAGCCACCTGGGGAGCACTTACTCAAGAAAAAGATCACAATAATGAAAAGAATAAGATTTATAGTATTTTAACCTCTCCTAGTCCCATCCTTTTCTGGGCTCACCACACCAACCTAGAAAACCAACAGTCCATAATCATGTGGAAAGACAGCAGTCTGGAACCCCTAGAAGAAAAAGAGTAAGATGGAATCTCCTCAAGTTCTGCCCAGAAAATTGCTATTATTTTCCCTATTACACATAAATATAGCATTGTTGTATGAGTCAGTGATTCCACTCAAAGCAGCTAGCCAACATAATTTATATCATATCTTCCAATAAAATTTGTACATGAATATTTATAGTGATGTGGGACACAAAGGCAGAAGAAAATGTAGATGAAACTACACCTCCTTATAACCTGTGGCCCACTGGCAAATACCTGAGATAAGCAGATTGTAACACTCCTCCAGGACATTGAGTCTTCTTTAACATATGAAAGTCCTTTTGGAATTTCCCTTATCTTTAAATCTCCCAACCCCAAGGTATATGATCCCTTGCTTCTCTGATCTAGGGGCAGGAGAGAGTAGCAAGAGTAGCAACAGCCACAGTAGGGGCTCTTGCCGCCCACAGGTCCTGTTCCTGCACTTTACTAAAACCACCATCTTGTACCAAAGACACCTCAAGAATTCTTTCTTGACTATCAGCTCCGGAGCCCACCAAACCTCATCAAAAACATTCCAAAAACGACATCAGTAGCATCAGTCATAATAGCAAAAAAGTGGAATGCCCATCAACTGATAAATGGATGAACAAAATGTAGTATAATCATAGAGTGGAATATTATTCAGCCATCAAAGGAATGAAGATACTCATAATACCACATGGATAAAGCTTTGAAAACATGCTCAGTGAAGGCAGACATAAAATATCATATATATATATGTATATGATATGATTCCATTTGTATAAAATGCTCACACAAGAAAATCCGTGGAGAGAGAAAGCAGATTAGTAGTTACCAAGGACTGATGGTGGATGGGAATGAGGACAATGGCTAATAGGTACAAGGTTTTGGGGGGGAGGGTTGCTGATAAAAATCGTTTTGAGATTTGGTATTAGTGATGGTTGCAAAACTACATAAATGTGCTCAAGATCAATGCCCTGTAGACCTTAAAAGAATGAATTTGGTGGAATGCATATTACGTCCCCATTTCTAAAAAATAATTTGTAAAAAAATTTTTCAGGGCTCTGTTTTATCAGGCCTGGGTGGATTAAGTCCCTATTCCTGCAGGATAAGGGAAGTCCCACCATGAGCTGGCAGTGCGGTGCTTACAAAGGAAATTCAAGGTGCCCTTAGTAGGAGAAGGGGGAATGGTGCTGAGCTAGCAAAAACAAGAAATATTTTTCTATTTGGGTCGTCTCATCAAAGGATAATCCCACGCACCTTCTGTCAGTGCTGCCAATTCTGTTGATGCTTTCATTACAAGGACTGCTTTCTTGCTACAAAGCTGCCGCATGCTCTACTGTTTCTTTTCAGTTGTGCTGTCCCATGTGTGTGTCATGACCCTACTGATTTCTTATCTTTCTCAGATATCCATACACCAAATCACCTTTCTTTCTTTCTGTACAGCCAAAATAACAGTAGCCATCATGAAGAGTCCAGTGTTCTCATTACTAGAAACCTTCCAAGCAAGATAGGTTTCTCCCAAAATTCTTATGCAATCAGTTACTGTAACAATGCTCTGGGTGGTGGAGAGGAGTGACAGTAGACCCCTAAGCTAATTTCTTCCTAAATATTCAGCTGAGTCCACTCTTGTTACATTAGCACAGATGGGAAGAACAGTAATGCTTCTTGACTTTCTCTATCAGGTATCCTTCAGTAGAAAGTCCTGTTACTGAGCATGTTACCATGGATATTGAAACAGAAAAAATTAAAAAATCAAACAAAAAAAATCAAACATTTCTTCAAAATGGAAGCATAAAATGGCTGGTAAAGGTTCTGGGTTATTGAATTTGGGGTATCCCTACATATCCTTTCAAGTACAAAGTAGTATACTAAAATAGCCAATTATCTTTAAATGTTGGAACACAACCATGACTGGTAGTAGGAGCTTGGAAATTATGTAGTTAAGTAATTAAAACTATCATAGTTGGGTAGAATTTTCTAAACTTCCTCTGTTAATTGATATCGTCCTTGTCCATAGTGTGGAGTTTTTAATCTCAAAGGAATTTTTACAAAGGAAGAAAACTATTGTCTCCAAATCTGAATTTCTGTTTTTATGCTTTAAAAAAAAGAAAACAAAAAAGCAAATCTACACATTGTAAATGGCTCTGAAGTGAAATTTTTCTTTTTTTAAGGAAATGGGGCTTAAAATGCAAGAGTTTAGTAAAGAATGGGCGAAATTCCCTTCTGGAAAACAATTTTCATTGTGCTGTCAAAAACTTGCAGGACAGTAAGATTTTTATCTTTTCAGTAGATATTGGGAATCAGTCAATGCATGGAAGAGGATGAAAGCAATGGTACTGGTGTCAGAGCATAAATAAAGCTTATGCTTGGGGGTGCCTGGGTGGCTCAGTGGGTTAAAGCCTCTGCCTTCGGCTCAGGTCATGATCCCAGGGTCCTGGGATTGAGCCCCACATCGGGCTCTTTGCTCATCGGGGAGCCTGCTTCCTCCTCTCTCTCTCTGCCTACTTGTGATCTCTGTCTGTCAAATAAATGAATAAAATCTTAAAAAAAAAAAAAAAAAAGCTTATGCTTGAATAATCTATTTTCTCTTTGGTTTGCACTTACTTGCAATATCTTGAAAGCACAAAAGGTGCTTAGTCCCAATCACAAACAGCCAAAGATTGATTATGGAAACAGAGCTTGACACAGAACAAAAAATTGATGGATGGTAAAGAAGGATACTGGTACTTAGTCATTGACATAATGTTTCTGAGAATGAATGCTTGCTTTTTTTTTTTTAGTCTGGAACAATAAATTGGAAAGTGCACTTTTGAGCATTATGTGAGAGACTGAGACTTTGTACATATTTCTCTGATGGCTTTGTATCTTACAATGGTGCTGCCCACAAGTCAAGTGGTAATCAGATATGATCTGATTTCTGCCTCAAAATCAAATCAGACACATTGTAGGAAAAAGTACTACTGGAAGACTTTCCTGATCTTTAAACTCAATGTGGCTGTGAATACTATTACACTTAAAAAGAAAAAAAAAAAATGACTGTTGAAACCCAATGTTTGCATATTTTGAAAATAAATATATTCTACTCTAAAAAATAGAATCAGGCCAGTAAGCTATAAATACACACAAATCGCCATAATCTTATCATGGAAACTATGTGGATCTGAATTTATAGACCCTTCAGAATGTAGAAGAATTAAGCTCATTAAATTTGGAGGAGATGAGTATAAACATCTCATGCTCTTTACCTGGTAATATAAACTCATTTTTTCAGTCGATTTAATCCTTCGTGATGCCCTGCTCTTACATCTTGCCTCCTTACCCTGTTCAAAAATTCAGCGTCTTGTTACTATCCCTATGATGATTTTTAACTTACCCATATACTACTCGCTATTCAAAATACAGCTAAAGAGCTACCTTCCCCCATAAAAACTTTATCTTTTTTTATGAATTCCCACAGCTTTTATTTTCTGTACCATTCATCAAACATATGTATTTTTACTCCTTGTAGTCAAATTCTCTCTGTGTAACTGTGACCACCCAATACTCTGTTCAGAGATTAGGTTTTTTTTTCCCCCTGTATTCTCCACACTGGACATGAAGCCTAATGCAGGGCAGGAACTCACAACCCTGAGATCAAGATCTAAGCCTAAGCTGAGATCAAGAATCAGACGCTCAACCAACTAAGACACTCAGACACCCCTCAGTTCAGAGATTCTAATTGGCATTGAAATCCAGGGAAGTGTAAAAATGTTCTTTAAAGGGAATTCAAAGTTTTAGATCATCAGAAACACTGTGTCAAACTTTAGATGCTGCCTCAGTTTCCCAGGGTTGATCAGACTCCAAAAGAACAAGGACTGATCTATTTGAAGTAATGGTGCAGAGTAGAAAATTTGCAAAGACTTCCTATTACACATGAAGTATATACAGACCCCTCAGCGTATAGTATGGCATTCAAGAACCAGAAAGAAGTCCACTGTGGCTGGAGTTGGGTGGATCAGAGAAAGAATGGAAGAAGAGAAGATCAAAAAGTCAGCACAGGACCAGGTTGTATAGGATTCTGTAGGCTAATGGAAGGACACTGGTTTTTCATGAGTGAGATAAGCCAATGAAGCAATTTGAGAAGTGGGGAAAACTGATTTATGTTTGGAGGTCTGGAAGATTTTACTTGTCTGGAACAACTTGAAGGATTAGTTGCCACTTACAAAGTTAAGGAAGATTATGGAAAGATAAGTTTGGATAGACAGGGAAGAAAAGAGGAAGTACCTACTTCAGAGTCAAGGTAGGGTACAGGGGTTGGGTACAGTATACAGGAACGGATGAAAGGAGGGTAATAGCAAGTGGTAGGAATGTATGAAAATTCTCTTCTGATTGTTCCTACTTTTCAAGGAATTATATTTATGTCAATTATGAGCAAAGAGAGGAAAGTAGGTATTGAAGGTTTGAGGAGAAAAGAACACAGTAGGAAATTATTTATCTAGCTGAGTGAGGAAATGAATGACTAGGGAAGCAGTTTAAAGTTGTCACTGGGGGTTCCTGCAGGCCCCCAAGAGCCTTTAAGTGAGCCTAGGAGGTCAAAACTATTTTCAATGTAATATTATTTCTTTGTTTTTTCACTCTCATTCTGTCATCAGTATACATTGCAATTTTCAAAGACAGCATGACATATGATGTTGCAGGAGTTTCAATGTAGATGCAGACATAAGAATATAGCTGTGTTCTATTAGCCCAGACTGAGGAGATTTGCAAAATATAAAATGATACTCTTTACATCAACTTCTTTGTTCCTGCAAGGTAGAGTTGTTATTCATAAAATATTTGTTAATATGTAATGGATTTACTTTGTTTTTAAGTATATTAATAAATGTTTTAAACTTTCTCAGCTTTAATTTCTAATAATGACAAATAGTGATAGATGCAATCTACATAAAGAGAAGTTCTAGAATACAGAAATTTAAGGAGAAGAGGGTCTTGAAACAGAAAATTTTGAAAACTATTGAGCTAGGGAAATTTAGAAATTCTTCTGTAGCATTAAAGCTACTCTTAAAAGAAATGATTATGCATTTAAAATAAAGCCAGAATAAACAATCCAAAAACTTGTATGGATCCATAAAAATGTGAATCCAAAAAAAAAAAATCTTGAGAAAGAACAAAGCTGGGAACATCATACTTCCTGATTTCAAACTATATTACAAAGCTATAGTAATTAAAACAGTATAGTGTAGGAGTAAAAACAGATATGTTGATAAATGGAACAAAACAGCCCTGAAATAAACCCATGCATATATGGCCTATTAATTTATGACAAACGAGCTGAGGATATACAACGGGTAAAGGATAGTCTCTTCAGTGTATGTCAAGAAAACTGAAATGACACATGCAAAAGAATGATGAAACTGGTACCCTATCTTACAACATGACATAAAAATAAAGACTTGAACATAACACTTGAAGCCATAAAACTCCCAGAAGAAAACATAGGTGTTAAACTTCTTAGCAATTGTCTTATCAATGATTTTTTTTTTATTTAACACCAGAAGCAAAGACTTCAAAAGTAAAATAAACTAGTGTGACTACACAAAACTAATAAGCTTTTGCACTGCAAAGGAAACCATCAACAAAATGAAAAGACAACCCATGGAATGAGAAAAATATTTGCAAATCATATAACTGATAAGGGACTAATATCCAAACTATATATAGAACTCATACAACTCAATAGCAAAAACCAAACAATCCAATTTAAAAATGGGCAGAGTAACTGAATAGACATTTTTCCAAAGAGGATACACAAATGGATGACAGGTTAATGAAAAGATGCTCAATATCACTGATCACCAGGGAAGTACATCTCAAAACCATAAGGAGATATCACCTCACACCTGCTAGAATTGCTATCATCAAAAAGACAAATGACAGGGCACCTGGGTGGCTCAGTGGGTTAAGCCTCTGCCTTCGGCTCAGGTCATGATCTCAGGGTCCTGGGATCGAGGCCCGCATTGGGCTCTCTGCTCAGCAGGGAGCCTGCTTCCTCCTCTCTCTCTCTGCCTGCCTCTCTGCCTACTTGTGATCTCTGTCAAATAAATAGATAAAATCTTTAAATTAAAAAAAAAAAGACAAATGACAACAAGTGTTACTGAGGATGTGGAAAAAAGGGACCCTTACACACTATTGGTGGGAATGTGAATGGGACAGCCACTATGGAAAATAGTATAGAGGTTCCTCAAAAAATTAAAAATAGAACTACCATATCATCCAGCAATTCTACTTCTGGGTGTATATTCTAAGGAAATGAGATCACCATCTCAGAGAGATGCCTGCACCCCCCATATTCACTGCAGCAATATTTACAATAGTCCAGACATGGAAACAACCTAAATGTCCATTGACGAATGGATAAAGAAATGTGTGGGTATATATGTGTGTATATGTTATATACATACACACACCATATAATATGATCCATCCACAAAAAGGGAGGGAATCCTGCCATCTACAATAAAATGGATGAAACTTGAGAGCATTATCCTAAATGAAATAAGCCAGACAGAAAAAAACAAATACTGTATGATCTCACTGATATGTGGAATCTAAAGAAACTGAATTCAGAGAACAAAGAACAAACTGGGGGATGCCAGAAAGGGAGGAGGAAGGAAAGGGAAGGAGGTGGAAAAAATGGGTGAAGATCATCATAAGATACAGACTTCCAGCTATAAGATAAATAAAGTCTAGGGATGTAAGGTACACATGATAACTATAGTTAGCAATACTGCTTTGTATGTTCAAAACTTTGAAAGTGCTGAGAGAGTTGATCTTAAAAGTTCTCATTACAAAAAAAAATGTGTAATTATGAGAGGTGATGGATGTTAACTAAACTTATTGTGGTCATCATTTTGATTATATATATATATCTCAAATCATTATGTTGTATACCTTAAACTAATACAAAGTCATATGTCAATTATATCTCAATAAAATTGGGAAAAAATAAAGTAAAATCAGTATATATTTTTTAAATTCACGAGTTTGATTTTCTTTTTTATTGGGTTATATATTTTTTTAAGATTTTATTTATTTATTTGACAGACAGAGATCACAAGTAGGCAGAGAGGCAGGCAGAGAGAGAGAGGAGGAAGCAGGCTCCCTGATGAGCAGAGAGCCCAATGCGGGGCTTGATCCCAGGACCCCGGGATCATGACCTGAGCTGAAGGCAGAAGCTTTAACCCACTGAGCCACCCAGGCGCCCCTAAAATCAGTATTTTTATGTTCTTCTTTCATCCAGTTCAGATGTCCTGAGCACTGGGACAATGTAGATGCAGCACTGAGTTTATCCAAGGTTAGATTTTGCCAAGAAACTACATAAGAAGGAGGGGGAGCAAGGTAGTTAAGTTGGACAGTGAAATTTGAACTGGATAAGAAGGGAAATGAGAACATAAGGGGTCCTGAGAGGAAGAAAAGATTGGGGGCAGGGGTGTGTTTATATGGGATTGAAAAAAAATGAGGTAGTAGGCAAGAAGGATAGGAGGTGGTGGTTGGGGAGTGTGATACTTGAAACTGCCATTATGAAAGCATGAAGTTAGTGCTTCAGGTCAGTGAATGGATTGCTGAACAGAAGGGAGGATGAGATCTTCGGAGGAGAGAGTAAGTTATTGAAACTATCAAGAACTAAGATACTGATCTATATGAAAACTCTTTAAGGAAGTAGAGAAAGAAAATGTAAGGTTGTAGATGTGAAGCTCTTGAAGGAGTATTCTGTCTAGTCACCAGAAGGTCAGAGCTACCGGACTAGGAAGTTCAGAGCCCCACCAATGGGGAGACCTATGAAGGCTCATGGTCTCAGTGTGGTGAGGCAGATGTATGAGTAGCCTCCCCCAGCTTGCATCATGTAACCTTGGGGAAGTGTCTCGACCGCTCTAATTCTTCATTATTTTTACTACAAATTGGGTGGATAATATAGAGTGGCTGTAAAAATAAATTTGAGACAACATGTATCAGGAACTTACTATAATGCTTGACACTGAGTAAACACTCAAAATACATTAGCCATCATCATTATGATTATCTCCCCAGCAAAATTATACTCTGAGGAAAAGCATCCTATTTCAATCATGTTGATGTCCCCCAATGCAACTATGATAGCTCTAGGTTTACAAACGTTGGTTAAATTTGTATGATTCACTCATTTTCTACTTCAATCAGCACCCCTTTTTTTAAAAAAAATAAAAGAAAATGGCAGTAAATGAGACATTTGAAGATATACCTAAGGTCCTAGGACACTCATCAGTACCCAGCAGCAGGCCAAGAAATGCTTGGTTATTTGCCTGAAAATACTAATCTCTGCCTATGCTTTGGAGTCTCTGAGAAATGAGGATAATGATACAGTACATGTTTATAAATTGTTTCTGAGTCTGTAGAGGAATGCAGCACAAGCATTAAATTGTCACCAAATTTAAACTAGATCCTCTTTCATGCCAGAGGCCTCACAAACTGTTGTTTTTCTATTTAAATCCAAAGCAAACCTATGGTTTTAACCTGGGAATGAATGTTTCAGCCAAGGAATTTTATATTCGAGTTAAGAATTGTGTCTTCCATAATATTTTTAATTTGCCCATGATTCACCATAATATGTAATTTAAGGGCACAAGTGTGACTTGAAAATGAAAAACATACATTACTTTAAACTAAATCAAGTGCCTAACTTTGCTCAGCAGGGAGCCTGCTTCCCCCTCTCTCTCTGCCTGCCCCTCTGCCTACTTGTGATTTCTCTGTCAAATAAATAAAATCTTTAAAAATAAATAAATAAATACATAAAGTGCCTTGCTATATTTTACCCATTTTCTTGCAATCCCTGATTTTCTTTTTGAAATACAAAGATTAGGGTTGTAGACTCTGAGAAACAAACTGAGGGTTTTGGAGGAGGGAGGGGGGTTAGGTGAGCCTGGTGGTAGATATTAAGGAGGGCACGTACCGCATGGAGCACTGGGTGTGGTGCATAAACAATGAATTTTGGAACACTGAGAAAATAAAATAAAATTTTAAAAATTAAAATAAAAAAATACAAAGATTAATTTTGGCCAGTGCCTCAGTCTTCTACTGCTAAGATCAGACATCTCTAAGTGATAAGAAATGAACAGTACAGAGAAGAAAGGAAGCCAAAAATAACAATAGTCATCACAATATGTATTTACTGAGTGCTTACTGTGTGCTATTTACAGAATTTATTTCTTAAAACATGTAATTATCATAGATGCCCTAACAGTGGGAGGTACCATTATTGGTTTCATTACGTAGATCTGAAAACTGAGGTAGAATCACACAGCTAATAAGTGGACAACCAAGATTCAAACTCCAGTAGGATCGTTAGCATGTTCCCATTTTCAACCAAGCTTTGCATGCTTTGACATTTGGTGCACCCACCTCTTAGTATTTAACATCTCCTATGTCCTTAATTTTGAAAGATCTTGGACTTGTAATAAATTCTATGTTTATGACTGTTTTATATCTGAGAATACTTCTATATGTCTGGATAAATGTAAGTATTAACCAAATTAAAAAGGAATTAATCAGAGATTACATTGTGATAGTGATTTTCACACTTGGGGGGGGGCATTATCCTTTTTAGCGAGGTTGTTGGGTGATGAAAGCTGAAAACTTCCTGGGGTAATTCTTAAAGTGTGGCTATAACAGAATTTCACTGAATATGGAGAGCATTTTGTCTTAGTGAGATATATTTGTTATTATGACCTAAGAAATCTAAGAGGAGAAATCCATATACCCAACATGAACAATTGTTTCAAAGTGACACAAAGCTTGAGATAACCTAATTCCAGGCTTAAATGCTTATTTCATTAATTTATTTGTATATTAAAAATGTTTAAGGGAAAATTGAAATATCTTCTTATAGGGACAGAAAAAAAATACGGTTCCTAGATTCAGTGGCATGAACACTGAATCAGAAGCCCCAAAATATTCCTTTAAGTTGTGCTTTGCTTTAAGTAACTAAAGCTCTTGAAAAAAAAAAATCTGTATTCTCTTTTATAAAATAAAGGTGTTGGGCTAGATCCTCCACTGTCCTTTCCAACACCTATTCTAGTATCCGCTTATCACTGATATTCAATGTACAATAAACATATTTGTTGCTCTTTTTTTTTCTTTTCTTTTCTTTTTAATCAATCTCATAGGTATGTAGATTTTTCAGGAGTAAATGAGAATCTCAGGTTCCAGGTGGTTTCCTCTAATGGTTTTTGAGGAACATGCATCTGAAAATTAGGACTTGAAATTGGGAAGCAAGTGAACCATACAGTAGTCTAACCACCATATGGAGACCATCATTTCTCATAACCACGCAATACATCATCCATGAGCTACCATACATTTTATATTCATTGGTTTTTTAAATTAAAAAATAATAATTGGCCTCTGTCTAAATATGTACCTTCTTAGAAATAGAATTATGATCCTTTTGAAATAAATCCTGTTTTGGAAACATTTTATCATGGTATCCTAAATCCATAATCTGTTAGCAAATATATTTAAACAAGTAAGTCTAAGCATTCAAAAGACATTGTCAAAGTTTATGCCCCTGAGCATTATTCTTACAAATTTTTCCCCCTAACTTCTCATGATCATCCAGGTTAGCATAATAGGAGAACCCCAGCCAAAGGGATGAGGGTTACAATTCTTTCGACAATTTTTTTTTCCAAGGTTTTCTGAAATGACCCAGCTTCCCCACCCACAATTTATTCCTAGCAAAGTGTCAGTGAACCTAAAATAGATATGAGGCTTGTTTCTGAGTACTATGGCTGGCTGAACAATGTAAGTGGACAGTTATTGATTACCTGTCTAACCTGATTGACACTAATTTTAATAAGTTGGGACCTTTCTCCCTTATTTCACACAGTTGTTCATGAGTTCACGACTTTATTCCTCCATTAAGACTAATAGAATGACTTGTTGACTTTTTCTAAAGGCTTTCTGTGGTCAGAGGAACAAATTTTTATGAAAGCCCAGAAGCTGAATTGTAATTTTATAAAGATGCTGTTGGTCTTTTAATGTTTGATTTGCTATTTGACTGCTTTCCAGATAATTAAAATGTTCTACTTCCAAGCCCCAACTGTGAACTAAAGGACCTCTGAGTATTTCACCTTAAGTAATGTGGATCGTTGTTAGTTATGAGATTGTATTTACTGGCGCTGTGTAACAATAGCTGGCAAGTGAGCAAATTAACTCAAAAGCTGAAGAATACAGCTTGCATTTGTGACACCCACTTGAAATTATATATATATAACAAACATGTGTATTTTAAAGCTGTACCTCTTCCTTCTACACAGTAATTTTTGAAAATGTCTTTGACAGCTAAAAATGGGATGATAAATGGGAAGTCCAAACACAGATAGTAGTTAAATCATCCAGTTTAATGACTCTCCCTCTTTCCACTACCACCTCTGTTCCTTATCTTAATCACTGGATCTGGACCAAAAGTTGGAATGAGAGCTCCTGCACAAACCACAGCATCAAAAATTAATATCAATTAGCTTGATCTTGAGGGGATATATCTCTATAATAAAGGGATAAATTATTAGAAATGTGCTGAGTTGTTTTCATCTTTCTCCCTTCTGGGAACCTAACACTTAAATGAGATGATTACATTCCAATTTGTTCTCCTACAGAAGCAACTAATTTGATTGTATTTTTTGGTTTGCTTCTGAAAGGACGCCATGATAGCTAATGTATTTCCCCATATATGATTAGTAATGAAGATGTCCATTTTCATTTTATTCTTGCAAAGAAACAGCCTTGCCAAATGCTCACACCTGCAAGTATGTTTTCTAACTCCTCATTTTCTTCTCTAATTACTCCTTGATTGTAGGGTAAATTCTCTAAGCTGTAGTGCAAAGGAAATCATTGTCTTTTTATCACCTCCCAAGGGAATTCATTCTACTTGTTTACTGATGTGTATGGCTGACTGAATAAACTGATTCCTAATTAGAATATATGAAATAATCATCGGTCTACCTGGAGTTATAATTAATGCATTAGGAAAATTTTACTGAGTGTTAAGATAGGTATTAGCATAAATGAGCTTATTTTATGTGCTTTGAAACAGAGGATACCTTTTAGATACAGTGTTGACTAAAACAGAGCAATAATTTTATGGCAATTTTCTATAATCATTACTATAGTGCATATCATTGGAAATATAGGTTATTTTCTCTAGACTTCTTTCTACATAATATTACCACAGTGAAGGGGTTTGATACTTTAGTAAAATCTAACTGAAGGCTTAAGAATTCACTTGTTTTTTAGTAGTACTTCTTTGATAATTGATTCGATCTTTAATTAGCATTTTCCTGGGCTTGAGGAGAAAAGAACCCTACTAAGGGAATTTTATATCTGTTTGGGAATGTGAACAAAATCTTTTGATTGCTTTAATTATGTTTCTGGGTAGGAGATAGTAAAGGTTTGAAGCTAAGGACACAGATGTATCAAGGACCTCAAGGATAAAGCTGACTGGCTGCTGAGGGGTTCACAGGATGTCCTTGGCTTGGAGAATTCACCATGGTCCACAGGCTGGCTTTCAGCCTCACCAGCTCACAGATATAATTTTGTGTTAGCATACTGAGAACATATCTGTCTTTTTGGATTGAATTCCCACAAATCAAGCTCCGGATGAATGATGTAAAAACAAAGGCTATCCTATTGATTTACAATGAGAAATTTAACTGTCAGAAAGCTGAGCACATTTGCATCAATATGACCAGTTCATTCTCTCACTAAGAAAATCTTCATGGGAAGGAAAATTACTCACTGAGTTTGCTGGCTGAGCGTGGAAAATGGTCAGGTCAGTGAGTGAGTTGTATGATTTTGTGTTCAGTTATCACCAGACATAGTCTTTGATGTCTTAATGAAACCATCTACACAACAGAGATCACTTTCCCACAGGGATTGGAATATCGAGGGCTGTTTCAGGACACGGTTTCACAGTAGATCAGGGAAGGTAGGTACCACCAACGTTTACCACTCCAATTCTTCCTTTCTGTACTTCCTTGCAGATAAGATGCTTCCTAACTGATACATTCCTGTATGGAGAAGTTAATCCCTTGGATCAAGTTCCTTGAGTTTTTCCATCTCTTTATGATTTTGCAAATTCTGGATCTCTGAAATTATACATCAGCTCTACATTTTCAGTCCCAGAGGTCATAATTTTTTATAATTTCTTGTAGGAGAATTGATTGACCCATGTTAAATATTTTCATATAAATATCTTTTTTTTCAAAGGGGAATTCTCATGGGAATCTCAGTTATATAATTGAAAAGTCCAAGATAACATTTACCAAGAAGTAGTTGTGACAGCACATACAGGAATGCTCTATTTATGACAATAAATTCAATTCAGTACTCTCCCTCCTCTGCCATTTCTATATCCTCTTCATGGCTTTGCAGTTGCTCTTCCCTTTCTCCGCTGTAGCCCTTATGCTCAAATAGTCCACAACACGGATCTCAGGAGGAAAGGACTGTACTGACGTCAGGGTGGAATGTTGTGGAAAGCTCCCTGCAGAAGCGTTCAGAATGCTGCAATTCCAGTCGTAACCCTGCCACCAAGCAGCATTGCCTCCTTGATCCGTGGACTTAACCTTGGCCAACCTTCAGTCTCCTAATCTTAAAATGAGGGATTGGACCTGGTGCCTTTTTAATTTGTCATTGAAACGTTAGTGTGAATTAATTTTGGGAAGGGTTGGCAATTAAAGAAGGAGCGGAATGAGGAATGACACGATGGTGGAATTCAGGCCCCAGCCTGAAAGCTATGTTTCACTCTCGAGATAGACTTTGAAGATATAATCTTCAAAGTGGATTGTATCTGTTTTGCCTCTTGCTCTTGTTTACCCAGAATTCCTTGTTTCTTTCTTCAGGAACATCTTTCCTGTAGAGAAGCTGGTGTAGGAAGACTTTCCTGCATAGTTTATTTCTCTTACTGATCTAGAACCACTCATTCAACTGTTCTTTGGCTCCTTGTTACTTGCTCTTCAGAATCAGCCCACCTCCCTGTTTCATTTCCTGCTCCTTTCCCACCATCACCCAGGGGTCATCCCGCTTTCTGGCTGTTCTCAGCACAACACCCTGTGCCCTTTATGACTGAATGTCTTTGCACATGCTGTTCCCTCTCTTTTCCTACTCCACCTTCATAACTCCGACTTGGTTTCAGTAATGAGTCCTAGGCATAGCCCTCCCTGACTTCCCACACAGGTAGAATTAGTCACTCGTCTTTGCACCTATACCTCCCTATAGACCCTCTAATATAGCACGTCTCACCCTGCACTGAAATAATAACTACCCTATTCAAGTAATAAGCAAAGTGCCCATTTCACCAGGCAAAGTTTCATCTGGCTTCTTTCTTGTCTTCACTGAGTCATAGCTTGCATCTATGTGACTCTACAAACAGATCTATTTGAAAGCATGAGCCTTCAGGCTACCCAGTTCTGCCATGTTTCACACATCTGGCAACCTTAGTCTCCTGAAGTTATAATGTACCTATATTCATAATTTAATTAAGCACTTACTTTGTCTAAGGCATTAGATTAAAAATGTGTGTGCATTATCTTGTTCAGTTTTTCCCATTTTAGAGATAAGTCTGAGAGAGTTTAGCAGTTTGACCAAGGACATATAGCTAATGACTCAGTGGAACTAGGATCCAAACCAAGGTGGATTCACTACAGAGTCTATACTTAAAATGCAACACTGTCATTATCAGATGATCTCACTGATATGAGGAATTTGAAAAATAAGACAGAGGATCATAGGGGAAGGGAAGGAAAAATGAAACAAGGTGAAATCAGAGAGGGAGACAAACCATAAGAGACTGTTAATCTCAGGAAACAAACTGAGGGTTCCTGGGGTTTGGCAGGGGGGTGACTGGGTGATGGACATTGGGAAGGGTATGTGCTAGGGTGAGCACTGTGAATTGTGCAAGACTGATGAATCAAAAACCGGGGAAAAGAAAGTTAATAAAGAAGTGACAGAAATGCAAATAATATGTTGATAAAAAAAGTGACAGAAATGCAAAATATATGTTCAAATTTAAAAAAAAAAAAAGCAACACTGTCTTCTACTCATTATCTATACTCCTATAGACTCCCTTCCCAATGTTCTTGGTACTTTTCCTTCTTTGACTGTCCTCCCACCCCCCACTCCTTCTCTTTTCCCCATCCATTTCTACTATGCCTTCTGGAACCCTCTACAATGCAAATACCCTTATTTTAATATTTTGATATAAGATAATCCCTTTTGCTCTGACAAAATCTGGTTCCTTCTCTGCAAGTTTTGTTCCCCTTTGCCCCCATTTCAGGAGAAATGCTCATCCTCCCTCAGTCTACATACCTTCTGCTTCAGCATGGCTTCCAGAACAATGTTCCTCCGGTCTTTCGTAAAACTCCCTCTTCCTTCAAGTTGTGTGTTGCCATGTTCTACTACTATTTACCCCTCATTATTGCTGTCTTCTGTTGACATACTTTGCTACCAGACATTTTTTTTTCTACTCAGGTATTTCTATCTTCCTTAGAGCCTTTAAAATTCTAGGTGGATAACCTATTAAACACCCAGCTCTCTGTTTCCTAACTCATTCTACTGACCATTGATCCCATTCCATTTCGACCAGAGAAATCCTAAAACATGTCATCCTTGGGCCATCTTCTACCTATAAAATCTTAAAATTTTATATGTCAAAGTTTAACTACAACCTTGTATCCTTCTAGGTCTCTCCAATAGACTTATTGTTCCACTATACGTAGTTCCCCATTTCCTTCATCCTCTAATGGTTAATCATTCCATCTTTTCTCGGCTTGCAACTCCCAGGTAGGAGGTCTAGTTTTCCTCCCCTGCTGCCTAGACTTCATAGTTGAAGATCTGAATCACTTTTTAACCAAGACTATCAATTTCCAGATTCTTTTATGTTTACGCTGCAGCTTGCCAATAAATGGCAACACTAAATCATTGCTACATCTGTACTCTCTGGATCTGGGAGCTTCTGGAGAATATTATACTGTAATTATTGAAAATGCTCATACCAGCATAAGCTAGTGTTTTGTTTTTTAATAGTGAAATGCTATACATATTATATAAGTACCTCTAAGGGATTTGCAGCTGTCCCAGTTAAGATGATCCCCCCATCCCAGATCCATGTGCATATTTACTGTCAAAAGGATCATTGGAAAAAACACAATGCTCTTGTGGAATGCTGGTTGTCTACTGTCTGTTGGGCACTGCTTCTCTGAATAAGTCACGTAGATAAATTCTTCACCTTTGTCCTCTTCTGATCACAAGCTCAGCCATGGTATGACCCCATGATGCTGCTAGGGTAGTAGCCATTAATGTCCAATCTTCCACAGATATCTGCATAGCCAGCACCCCCTTAAAATAACAAAGCAGTGAGCCCTATATTTCCATTTACTTTCCAGAATCAGAGTGGTACATGGTGGAGATATTATTTGAACTCATAAAACTCTGAAACTCATACTATTATCCACAGGTAGATAAAATAAATCTGAGGGGTTGAGGCATTAGATCTCTTTTCTATAGGTCCAAAGAAACTGTAATAAGTATGTTCAAAGTGAGGATTTTTAAGACCCACTCTCTTTAGCAAGTTTCAAATGTGTAATACAGTATTATAACTATAGTCATCACACTCTATGTTACATCTCCATTACTTATTTTACAACTGGAAGTTGATACCTCTTGACTCCCTTCACCCATTTTGCCTACCCTTCATCCCCTGCCTCTGGTGACCACCAATTAGGTCTCTATTTCTAGGAGTTTGGGTTGTTTATTTTCTTAGATTCCACATATAAGTGAGATTATAGGATATTTGTCTTTCTCTGACTTCTTTCACTTAGTATAATGCCATCAAGGTCCATCCATGATGTCACAAATGGCAAGCTCTTGTTCTTTTTTATGGCTGAGTAATATTCCATTTATGTACATACCACTTTTCTTTATCCATTCATCCACGGATGGTTTCCATATCTTGTTTCCATACCTTGGCTATTGTGGATAATGCTGTAGTGAACATGGGGTGCATATGTATTTTTTGAATTAGTGTTTTCATTTCAATTTTTAAGAGATTTCGAAGAGATCTTAATAAAAATATTTTTCACTAATCATTGTTTCTCTCAGGAGCTCCATGGAATTCCTCATTCTACTCTTCTGGAAGTTAGCTCTAAGACCAATTAATATTTATTGAGGAATTATGCTTTCAAGCACTGAGATGAAATCTTTTCATACCTTACATTAAAATAATCTTAAGAAGTAGCTAGTGATACTATCCCTATTATATAGAGGAGGAGGCTAAGCCTACAGATGTTAAGTCATTTGCCTGAGCTCCTTTAGATGCCAGACCTCTGATTTGCACCCAGAATGACTGTTTCTAATACCCATGCTTCTGATCACATCATCACTGTTGCCTCCCATGCTCTACTATTCTTCATTAAGCGTTAATTCTAAGAGGGAGGGAAAAAGTTATAACTAATGAACTTATTCAGTGCCGGGTTTTTTCATGAATGGGTTGTTCTGTGGAACTTGCCTGTGCAGCAGGAACTTAACTGAGTAGCTTCTGGGAAAGCCAAGCCAACTGCTGAGAAATTGTGCCCTTCCTTGTTTAGAGAATCAGGTCCCTTTTTTATTTCTGCCAGCAGTCTCTGGGATTTCTATATTCTGATTTGATTCTACATTCAGTGTATAATTGCAATACAAGATTGAAAATGCTGTTTACAATGTAATTCTAAAGTAGTTTATACTCTTGCATAATTGAAATGGCTTGCTTGAAACAGCTCACTGCACCCAAATATGCCTACTTAGCTAAGCAGGAGGACTTTCAAGTCGATTCTTTACAAAACGTTAGAGCAACTAGGTGAAGTATGTCTTGTTGCTGGCTGAGTTTTTCTACAGTCCTTGCATCAGATTTTCCAGTTTAGGGTGAATATTCCCTCCTGTTCATTAGTGTAGTATTTTAGGATGATACACTTGTGATTTTATTAATGAAAACCATTCCTTATTTGAAGACAATTGTCAAAATATGTCAAAAATGTTCAAGTTTTCCAGATGCAAGTTTTTACCATCTCTCCTCAAAGATGACAGGAACAGTTGGTATTGTCAATATAATGTTTATAAATTTGGCTAAGATGAATTCTCCAACTCTTTTCAAAACACACTTCATGGAAATAAGTGATTTGAATATTCTGTAGTGTTCTCTAGTTTTTTCTCTTCAAGATTAATTTCCCTGAAGTTTCAGCCTCTAAGCTTTAATAATCAGATATTTCTTGGTCACCAAAGAGTGACAGAGCACTATGCTAAACACTGGGGAAAATACTACTAGTGAAGGATAAAACATGGTCCCAGCCCTCCAGACCATTAATGTATGGTGTTTTTAGGAAGATGGCAAGACATATTTGAAAGAAGTAAGAAGTTCAAACTCCAGCTTCAATAGTCACTAATGACAGGACTTTCAGCAAGTTAACCTTTCTGAGTCTTAGTTTCATCATCAATAAAATGAGCCACATTAATATTTATCTTGAAAATCTTTATGACACTTAAATGATTTAACTAATCTATGTAAAATTTATGTAAAAACTAGCACTCTATCAGACAGAGTAGAGTTTATAGCTCTGGTGATCATGATGACAATAGCAAAGCAATAATTATCTTTATTTCTTCATATATGTAAAAAATGAGTACTATACATTTTCAATGGCAATGCCAAATTCAAAGCTAATTTTAGATTCTGGAGTTTTTAAATATATCTATGCATAAAAAAATAAATTATAAGCTTAAATACTTCTAACTTGCCAAATAACTAAGAATTGATGCATGAAATGCTGATGGGTATAAATCAAAGCAACCAACTTTAATTTCCCAAGTTAACCAGAAGCTGATCTGATTTCATTTCTGGGAGTCTGAGGAATGACAGTGGAAAAGGATGGAATAAGTTTCCTGATATTTAGTAAGATGGAAAAATTCTAAGAGATTAAAAATAGCATTAGAGCAGAAGTTTGGTTTCTGAAGTCCTCAGATTTCAATTCAGACTCTAATTGTTTCTAGCTCTGTGGTTTAGGCAAATGATGAAAACTCCTTCTTTCTCGGTTACCTTATTTTGAGAAAAGGTATATATGAGATACTCAGCAAAGGACCTGAAAAAGAGTAATTACTCAAAAATGGAAATTATTATTTTCTTATCTATTTTTTAAATTATTAATTGAGTTGAAATTTGGTTTGCCTTTCTGACCAAGAAGCAAGGATCAAAATAAATGCTTGGGCTAATATGTTCAGGAGCGCGGGTGAGAGATGGGTATCGAAAACTGGATTAATTGCTCAAGAGGATGTCCTTGTGAAGTATCCAGTGAAAAGTGACACTGTGCCAGATTCCTGAGCCACAGAAAGTGTCAGAAAATAATTCTGAGTTGTTTTAAGCCACTAATCTAGTGGTAATTTCTTATGCAGCAAAAGAAAATTAATACAGAGCTCAGGACAAAGGAGTGCAGATTTCCTATGTTGAACTTCATGTTTAAAAACCTGAATAGGTATAAATGTACCATAATTGAGCATTTGTATGCACGGCATACATTTTTAATTAGAACATGATGAATCCCTTACACAGATAATAAACCAAAGACTCAAAAATGTGCATACATGTGAAATAGGCTTGACCTCTTTCCTCCAAGGAGCAAAGAAGCTAGTGGGTAGGATAGACATGTTCGTAAGTTTAAAAATACACAAACTGAACAATGAAGGTGGGACAAAAAATGCGCTGAGTGTGTACCAAGGATGGAGGTGCCCGCTTTCCCAGCTCCCGGGTGAGACAGTGGCTCTGTAGTACAAATGAAAGACTTTTTAAAATCAGACTCCAGAGACATTGTGACTCTTAGAGGCTTCTCCTCTGGGCTTTACCTTGATTTCTGCAGAAACCCCTTAGACCCCATTTCCATTTGTGAACAACAAAGCACATCTTTGTTCCAAGTTTTTGCATTTTACTCAGTAAATATATTATTGGTCTGAAATGTTAAGAGTAATAGATAGCTTCACCATTCTCTTTTGGCTTACATAGGAGCCCAAAAGCAACAGAATCTGATGTCATAGTAAAAAAAAAAATTATGTAGATAATACAGAAAAAGCAATGCCCACAGGAAAATAATATAAACAGTCCTACATAGAGGATGCTACTCCAATTTCTGTAAGTCTTTATTCTCATTTTCAGTGGAATCTAATTATGATGTCCCTGGATGATAGACATTCTAGGAAAAGGGTAGAAAATGGCAATAAAAAGCCTCTGTGGCACTAATGGATGCAATTCATGTTTAACCCCTCCCCCCGATTAATTTCCAAATCCCGGAGTTGTAGTAATTTATGGTTATTACTCTATAATTCAGTGCCGCTTCCCTATGCCTTAATACAGTGTTTGCTCCTCCTAACCTCACTCACCAGGATGGACAAAATGAGAAGGCTTACAATCCTAGACAAGTGTGCACACTTAACAAGAATAAGTTGTCAATCTTATTGGGGTTCTCACTTAAAGAGCTGAGATTTTCACGTTAGAAGGGAAAAAGGTACAACTCATTTGGAAATTCTCATTTCTAAATAGGTTATAATTTGGAATAGGCAAAAGTCTATCTTTTCTTTTAGAGGGGGAGAGTGGCAGAGTGAGAGGGAGAAAGAGTCTTAATCAGGCTCTATGCCCAACATGGAGCCCAACATGGGACTCAATCTCACAACCCTGAGATCATGATCTCAGATGAAATAGAGTCAGATACTTAACTGAGCCACCCAGACACCCCCAAATCTATCATTTTTTAAAAAACTATTTATAAAGAAAATTGACACACCAACAGATGAATAGGGAAAGGAGGGCTAGTTCATGGAAATTATGTGGCCCTCAAGTTACTTTAGGTAAACATATGATCTAAGCAAAAAACAGTGTTCTATCTATATAAATGCAATTTTAAATGTAACTTCCCCCTTTCACCATAAGTCCTTCATATATTTATTTTTTTTAGAGATGCTATTTATTTGAGAGAGAGAGAAAGAGCATGAGAGGGGATAGGGTCAGAGGGAGAAGGAGACTCCCCACCAAGCAGGGAGCCTGATGTGGGACTAGATCCTGGGATTCCAGGATCATGACCTGAGCAGAAGGCAGTTGCTTAAACAACTGAGCCACCCCGGCATGGAGTCCTTCATATATCAAAAAAAAATAAAGAACTTCTCACTCCTCCATATAGAGTCTAAACACAGAATAAGCTAGGAAAGTGGCAGATTAAGAGCCCCAGGGATCCTTCAGTAGTGTGGGAGAGATTCGCATGTTTAAAGCAACCCAACACCCCCCCCCATCATTACTACCTATATACTACCAATGTTGCCTAAATGATAAGTTACAGGAAAAAGGGAATACAAAATGAACTTAATAACTGTTAGGGATACTTCATTCAAGACAAAGAGGCACTGAAACATGAATTCTAAGAATTCTGTGGTGGTCAGACTAGACTCAGTCAAATCAGATCGCTTGCAGGCTAGTTCAAACAAGATAGATGTATTTATTTAGCTTTCCCAGAACAGAACCGGAAGTGAGCATTCTGCTACAAATGATTCTCTTGTGAAACAAAGTGCTTTTGGGAAAAAACTTTAAGGAAGTCAAGGTGAAAGAAGATGACCAAAATGGGGGGTTGAGCTTTAGCTTCAGGTGGCCCAAAGGTAAATGTTTGGTAAAACTCAATTTAGTCTATATTTTTGATACAACTAGAATTCTGACCTCATCACTACATAATTATTTTTAATAGCACCAGTCTATATCTATATTTTATTGTTAAACACTCCAAATCTTCTCATGGAAGCAGGTATAAGTACTAAAATATTTGTATTAATATTTTTTCCTAAATACATATATATTTATATATTACATAGATTTATATATATATTATATAACTATACTTATTTTTACACATATAAATCTTTTTTAATTTATATATATTTTATATTTAGAGTTGTTTATATAAAACAAATATACATTTGCATGCATTAATATAGTTATATATGTACTTATATGTGTTAATTTAAAATTATACAAATATATATGTTATATATATATACATACTCTAATATGGATCTTCAAATTAATAAAATTTAGCTTCAATGTAAAAGAGTGTTTACAGTCTCATCCGAAGACTGTTTTTGTAAGAATTATGTTTTCAACAAATAAGTTTTCACTTAATACCTCAAGAATATAAATATACCCATGTTTTTATTAAACTGCAAAGTAAAGCCAAATAATGCAGGATTTTCTACCTAGTTAGTATCTAAACAAACTGATGGGTACATGGACGGAATAACTGATTTATTAGTTATTTTATTCCTTTAGTAATTAAGAGATACTGTCCATTGCTAGACTCGGAGAAGTTAAAAATGAGTCTCTGCCTTGCCTTTGAGAAGTTCACTACAGTAGGAAAGGTAGATACAGAAAGCGATCAAGTATTATTGTTTATGTTAAATGCAAAAGAGTGTGCAATGGGAGCACAGAGGAGAGAATATTGGTAGTTACCAATTAATCCCCCTTCAGATGCAATAATAATGGTTATGAATTGATGTACTTTTAGTATGAATTAGGGCTAAATGCTTTACTTGTGTTAATCTCAAATAATATGTACAACAATCTTAGGAATTAGCTACTGAAAGTGAGTAAATTTGGCAAGATTAAGTGATTTGCTTAAAGTCAAAATGTCTATATTTGTTGGAAAAATAACTGTCTCCTGCAAGTGTGAAGTCTCCCTAGTGAGCAAATATTTGAGATTTTTTAGATATAAATAACAACTTTCCTAAATATGAAGTTGGATCCAAATGAAGCCTGGATAAAAATAGTGAACGTTTAACACAGGGCTAGATAAAAGTTAACCAGTCTGGTGTTAATATTTATATATCTCACTTTTCATTGATCTTTTTTTCTTTAAGTATAATTGACATTCTGTTAGATTCACATATATAACATAGTGATTTGACATTTGTGTTCATTGCAAACAGATCATAAAAATAAGCCTAGTTACCATCTCTTACCATAAAATGTTAGTACAATATTGTTGATTATATTCCCCATGCTGCACATTACATTCCCGTGCCTTATTTATTTTGTAACTGGAAGTTTGTTCTTCTTGATCCTCTTCACCCATTTTACCACCTCAATGTCCTGCCACTCGGACAACCCCCAGTTTGTTCTCTGTATATAAGCGCCTGGGTTGGGTTTGGTTTTGTGTTTTAGATTCCACTGATAAGTTAAATCATGTGGTATTCACCTTTGTCTGACTTATTTCACTTAGCATAATACCCTAAAGGTCCATCCATGTTGTTACAGATGGCAAGATTTCATTCTTTTTTATGGCTAAGTAGAATTCCATTTTATATATATCACATTTTCTTTATCTAGTCATCTATTGATGGACACTTAGGTTGTTTCCATATCCTGGCTATTATAAATAATGCTGCAATGAACATTAAAGTATAAATATGTTTGGGGGGCACCTTGATGGCTCTGTCGGTTAAATGTCTACCTCTTGGTTTCAGCTCAGGTCATGATCTCAGGGTCATGAGACCAAACCCCCAGTCAGACTCTGCACTCTTTGCAGAGTCTGCTTGAGATTCTCCTTCTCCCTCTGCCCCTCCCCCTTGCCCCTGCTCTACAACAAATGAATCTTTTTTAAAAAGTATATATGTTTTTGAATGATGGTTTTCATTTAAGTTGGATAGGTGCCAGAAGTGGAATAGATCATATGGTAGTTCTATTTATTAATTTTTTGAGAAACCTCCATAGCGTCTTCCATAGTGGCTGTACCAGTTTACATTCCCACCAACAGTGTACAAGGGGTTCGTTTTCTTCATATCCTAATACTCGCTCTTTCTTGTCTTTTTGATAATAGCCCACTCTGATGAATGTGAGATGATACCTCATTGTGATTTGATGCGCATTGCTCTAATGATGAGTGATGTTGAGCATCTCCTCGTGGGCCACTTGGCCACCTGTATGTTGTCTTGGGGAAAATGTCTATTCAGATCCTCTACCCATGTTTTAATCAGATTGTTGGGGTTTTTGCTGTTGTCATCATTATTGAATTATGAGTTCTTTACATATTTTGTACCTCCACTGGATATATAATTTGCAAATACTGTCTTCCATTCAGTAAGCTTTTTCATTTTGTTCATGATTTCCTTGGCTGTGCAGAAGCTTTTCTGTCTGATGCAGCCCCACGTGTTTGATTTTACCTTTGTTGCCCTTGCCTTTGGAGTCTGATCCAAAAACAAACAAATGTACGAAAACGGTGCTAAGACTAATGTCAAGGAGCTTACAGCCTTTGTTTTCTTCTAGAAGCTCTTTGGTTTCACTCTCTGTGTTTTTCCTTCTGAAGTGAGCATCTTCTAGGCAGAATACAAAGGAGTCATGTTTATTTCGTTTGTGTTTAAGTAGGCCCCATGCCTAGCACAGAGCCCAGTATGGGGCTTCAACTCACAACTCTGAGATCAAGACCTGAGCTGAGATCATGAGTCAGCTCCTTAACAGCCTGAACCACCTAGGCGCCCCAGGAGTTGTTTTTTAATCCATTCAATCGCTGTAGGCCTTTTTGTTTAGAGAATTTAGAGCATTTACATCGAAAGTAATCATTGATAGATATGCACTATTGCCTTTTTGTTATTTTTTTCCTGGCTATTATTGTAATTCTTCTCTGTTCCATTTTTCTTCTCTTTGTTTCCTTCAGGTTTGATAACATTCTTTGGTGTTATGTTTAGATTACTTTCTTATTGTCTTTATGTATTTGCTATAACTTTTTCTTTGTGATGACTGTGAGGTTCACATATACTGTCATATGTATGTAACAGTCTATTTCAAATCAATACTAACATAAATTTGAACACATTCCAAAACTACATTTTTTACTCCCCATCTTAAGTTTTTGATGAACATTTTACATCTTTCTATTTTATGTATCTCTTAGCTATTTATTGGAGTTTTAGTAAATTTTACTACTTTTGTCTTTGGACCTTCACACTAGCTGGATGTTTAAAAAAAAAAAAAAAGTCCAACCAAGGATACTCTACTGGGTTAGGTTCTTTTCTTTTGGCACTTTGAATATGTCATGCCACTCCCTTCTGGACTGCAAAGTTGTTGCTGAAAAATCCGCTCATGGCTCTTGTACTTAACTGTTGTTTTTCTTGTATGTAAGTTTGTTTTTCTCCTTCCTCCTTTAAACTTACCTCTTTTTAACTTTTGACATTTTAATTATATTGTCTTGATGTGGCTCTCCTTGGGTTCACCTTATTTCGTATTTTCTGGACTTCCAGGGCCTCTATATCTATTCTCTTCCCCATATTAGGGAAATTTTCAGCCACCATTTCTTCAAATAAATTCTATGCCCCTTTTTCTCTGCAAATGTTATTCTACGTGATGTTGTTCCATAGATCCCTTAAGATATCTTCTCCTTTTAAAATTCTTTTTCCTTTTTGATCTTCTACATAGGTGAGTTCCATTGCAGTCTGTTGTTGAACTCCTCTAGTGTATTTTTCAGTTCAGTTATTGTATTCTTAATCTCTGTAACTTCTGTGTCATACTTTCACATATTTCTCTCTCTCTGTTGAAGTTCTCAGTGCATTCATCCATTTTTTTTTTCTAACTTCAGTGAGCATCTTTATGACCATTACTCTGAAATCTTTACCAGGTAGATTACTTATCTCCATTTTATTAAGGTCTTTCTATGAGATTTTGCCTTATTCTCTCATTTAGAACATCTATGAGTCGTTTTTATTATCTATGCTAGTTTCTATGCCTCAGGCAATAGAGCTTTCTCTTCCAGTCTTGAAAGAGTGACGCTGCATAGGAGAAGACCTGAAAGTGCAATTCCCCCTGGCCACCAGAGCCGGATGCTCAATGGGCATCCCCTGTGTGGGCTGTTTATAACCACCCACTGTGGCAGAGCTGTGGCTGCAGGGGAGCTGGGTGTGCCCAGCAGTGCTAGTGGGTTAGAGGGAGACTGCCAAAGTAGTGCCCACCACCACCAGCTAGAGCAAGGTAGAATGAGAGAACAAAATCACATCCACTAGTACTTTCTTTCCCTGAGAGAATCTCCCAAAATTCTTGCCTCCTCAGCAGCTGCTTTAAGATTAGTAAATGGGTCTCTTTCACATATGGTCTGTGAACTTTTCAAGCTGCTGCTTTTGCTGTGGTTCCTGGGGCAAGTGTCTTCACACAAGCCTTTTAAAAGAGGTTCTCAGGGTGCTTGGGTGGCTCAGTGGATTAAAACCTCTGCCTTCAGCTCAGGTCATGATCCCAGGGTCCTGGGATCGAGCCCCGCATTGGGCTCTCTGCTCAGCAGGGAGCCTGTTCCCCCCGCCCCCGCTCTCTGCCTGCCTATCTGCCTACTTATGATGTCAAATAAATAAAAAAATAATCTTAAAAAAAAAAAAAAGGGTTCTCTGTTCCCTATAGTTCTCTGGTTCTCCTGGACATACTCCCTTTGGTTTGCAAAGCCAAAGCTTTTGGGGGCTCATCTCTTCAGGGTACCTAATAGTGAGGACTCACGTCCTTTGGTCCTTGGAAAAGTTCCATGTTTTGAGATCCCTACTGATTGTATGTTGGCACATCTAGAATGAGTTTTTGGGTGAGAGCATGTCTCTGCCTCTCTACCCCTCTTGATGTGGCCCTTTTATCCTTTATTGTGGAAGTTCTGCTCATATAGTATTTAGGGCATTTTCAGAAGAAATTATCTCATATGAACTGTAACTTTGTTGTTTCCATGGAAGGATAATTTCAGGATTTTCCTACACTCCCAGTTTGAACTGTTTCCCTGTTTTCATTCATCTTAAGTTTTGGTAATTTCTATTTTTCTAAGAGAGAACCACTGTATCACAATGTTAATTTTTTGCATTATGTTGTACACATTATTTTGAAAGATTAAAAAAAACCTCAACTGCATATGAAAAAATAGCCTTCTTTTCATTCCTTATATTATTGATTTATATTTTCACTAATTACATTTTGGTCAATTTTGTCAATTCTGCAGCTATTTGTTTTCTGTTTTGATGAATTCTACTTTTTCATTTATTATTTCCTTTCTTTCACTTCTTGGAATTTAATGTGTTGCTTTTTAATTTTAAAGCTTAGCAATTTTCTTGTTTTCTAATATATAAATGTATAAATATTGCCTTTGTTATATCCAAAGTTTTTGTACACAATGGATTCATTGTTTTTACCTAAATTTTAATAATTTCCATTGTGTTTTGCAGATTATGAACCATTTAGAAGGGTGACTTCTTTTTTTTTTTTTCATTTTCAAACCTGATGATTAGTTTCTCTCTTTTCAAATTAATTTTACTTAAACAGCATTTTTGTCACAGCACCTGCTTAATATGATGTTGATTTTTGGTATTTGAGACTTCTTTCTAAGCTAACCATTAGGCTCTAATGTGTGATAAATTTTGCAAATTTTTCATGTGTACTTGAAATTACTTGTATAAATGATAATGTCCATGAGGGCAGGGATTTTTGTTCATTTTGTGTTCAGCAAAAATAACTGCCTCACATATGGATGGCCCTTAAAATATACATGTCTTATAATTTGCTACTTGAGATATATATCTCAAGTATATATATCTATATGTAGATATAGATATACAGATATATATATTTTCACCATGTTCTATCTAAAGAATGTGAAGTTCATCAATTCTTTTTCCTCCTGCCTAGAAGATATAAGCACCCAAGGCTTTAGTTCCAATCATCCATCTTTCATTTTATGGTTGCCTCATATTTTAGTTCAATTTTGGCTTTCCTTTTATCTTTATTTATATGTATGTTTAATTTTCACTCATAGATTGAAGCCCAAGGCTCCAATTTTTATTTTATGCCTATTTGCTTCTCATCACCAAATTGTACACAAATGCATACCAATACATAACTGCAGGGTAAGATTTATTTTGTTTTCACTATATAGTTAGTAGATTTATTTCATGAATGTATATTAATAAATCAAGTTTATAAGATGAATTTTATAGACTTTTATTTTTATACATTTTAAATAAACTTATTATTCTTAAAGTAACACATGCAGATGGTTTAAGAACTTAAATAATACACAAAAGCTTATAACAAATATAGCTATTCCCATCACTCTCCTACTTCTGCTTTGGAAGTGCTTCTCCTCATTATTTCTTTGAATTGCCTCTTCTCTTATTTACTTTTTTTTAATTGTTAACAGATGCATACACATACACACACACACACACACACACACACACTCACCTCTTGAATTATCTAACATGCTGAATGGGACAGTAGTATGATATAAGGTAAAAATATTTTGTCTTTCTTATATCTTTCACTCCCTCCCTTATTCATTCAATATAATTTTAATTGTTAGTTAAATCAATATTCAGTGTTTTAATTATTATAACTATAACTATTTTTTTTACTCATGATCCAATTTTCCTTTCCTGAACATCTTTCAATTCTTTCCCTGGGTTAGTAATTTTTAATTTTCTTCTACTTCTTGCCAAATACCTTCACTCCTTCCAATAACTCTGTAAAAAACTTTCAATGTAATATTTCAGGAGTCAAATCTGTCATATAAGATAGTCACTCAGAAATAAACTCCTTAAGTACTCTATTCTGCTACAAAGACTTCAAAAAAAAAAAAGATGACTTTTTCTACGCTCACACTTGATGGATATTTTGGCTGGGTTTCAGATTCTAGGTTGAAAAACAATTTTCTGTCCAAATTTTTAATATGTGGCTTTATTGTCTTTAGGTTTCTGACTTTAAGAAGTCAGAAACTGTTCTTATTCCTTTGGGGTCCTGTGAGTCTACAAAATAGTCATCTGATAGCACAGATCTCTTTTTTTCTCAGTTATCTCAAGTGGGGTAGAGCTGAGGAAAGGGCTGTAGAAAACTTTGGGTTAGTCAAGTAAAGAGTAAATTCCAAAAGATTTTAGAAGTGACTAAAATGGAAATAAATACTGAGGTGTACATCAGTGTAGAAAAATACCATTACCTTTATTACCAGTAACACTGACATAGGGGATTGTGGTTTAGGTGTGTGCGTGGCAACAGCTGGTTTCTGAATACTAGACCTAGTGAGTAAACGTAGTTGCATGCCCTTTCATAGCTGTGCTGGAAAAATAATTCTGTAACTCAGAACATGGAGCAGCAGACTAAAAGACAGGGTTTCTGATGGAAACCAGCTCCCAAAGAAAAGGGGAAGAAAAAAAAAAAAAGCAATGCCGTGCATACCCAGACACTACTCTTAAGGATAAATCCAGACTTCACTTTCCTTCCCACGATATGAATAAATGAGGCAGAGAAAAGCCCAAATGTTATGTTAAATGTTGTCCTTCCATATATGATTTAGTTTCCTAGAGCTGCTGCAAGAAGTGATCACAAACTGGGTGGCTTAAAAGAACAGAAATTTCATTTTTTACAGTTCTGGAGGCCAGAAGTCTAGAATCCAGGTATCGTTGGGATTGCCCTCCCTCTGAAGGAAGAAGGCTCCACTGGGAGAAAATTCCTCTCCCTTGGTGAACAGGTTATGAGAACACCTTGCTGAGAGAGACCCATCTTTTTCTGGGATGTTTCGATATACCTGCTTTTGTGTAGAAGCTGAATCTCCAGGGTCTGAATATGATCTGTTTGTACCTAGACTCTAAAGAAGTCAGAGGCTCTCTGAGACTGGCAGAAAGATTTCTTTTGCGTTTAAGAGGAAGAATAAGTGGGAAGGAAAAGCTGAGATCTGCATGCAGCAATGAGAGGAGACAAGGTATCATGGCGATGGAGTAGAGCACGACAAAGAGACCCTGAGGGAGAAAGAAATGACCAAGGAGATTCTGAGTTCCTAACTGTGGTGTATGTTGTGAGGTTGTTCTACCTCATCTCCTGAAAGGAATCTCGGTAAAGTCTACACTGGCATTGAGGATTCTTCTGCAAGAAACCAAGGAAGTGGCAAACTATGTTCCAGACTGGCACAAAGTAAAATCAGAGACTATTCATTTGGAAGCAGGAGTCAGAGGAGAGGATCACATCCATCCTGGGGACTCATAGAAACAAAGTTTGAACTAAACTAGAAAATAAGATCACAGAAATATCCTTATAAAAGGATAAAGTAGAAGTGTTGTCTTTGAATTGTCAATTGATCAATCAAACTTATGCCTAACAAAAGCAACAAGAAGATTTTCCATCATAATTTTGGGCAGCATGAGAGGAATTTTTTATTAATCTTACAATTTTATACCAAGAGAAAGTAGTACCCGATTATACGAGCTTAGAGTCCATAGCTTAGCTTTCTAGTAAGATACTTGCCAGTTGCTTAAAAGCTCTCGTATCTCTGCAATTTCCCAAACCTCACGCTTGCTATCCAACTATCCACTTTTTCTGTGTCTGAACTAAAGTATTTAAGTGATAATGGAGAAAGCTACTTTATATTGTGCTTTATTACTGCTGCCTTTTTAAATTAAATTTAATTTAGAGAACATATACTGTATTATTAATTTCAGGTGAAGAATTTACTGATTCGTCAGGTGCATGTAACATCTAGTGCTCATTATATCACATGCCCTCCTTAATGCCCATCACTCAGTTAACGCATCCCCACAGCCACCTGCCCTCCAGCAACCTTCAGTTTGTTTCCTATGATTAAGAGTCTCTTAGAGTTCGTCTCCTTCTCTGTTTTCATCTTATTTTTTCTTCCCTTCCCCTATGTTTATCTGTTTTGTTTCTTAAATCCTATATATGAGTGAAATCATATAGTATTTGTCTTTCTCTGACTTATTTTGTGTTGCATAATACCCTCTAGTTCCATCCACATCATTGCAAATGGCAAGATTTCATTCTTTTTGATGGCTGAGTAATATTCCAGTGTGTGTGTGTGTGTGTGTGTGTGTGTGTGTACGTGTGTGCACATGTGTGTGTATGCCACATCTTTTTATCCATTCATCTGTTGATGGACATCTGGTTCTTTCCATAGTTTGGCTATTGTGGACATTGTTGCTATAAACATTGGGGTACATGCAATCCTTTTGAAGCACTATGTTTGTATCCTTTGGATAAATTTTAGCAGTGCAGTTGCTGGGTTGTAGGGTAGTTCTATTTCTAACTTTCTGAGAAACCTCCATATTGTTTTCCAGAGTGGCTGCACCAGTTTGCATTCCCACCAGCAGTGTAAGATGGTTGCCCTTCCTCCACATCCTTGCCAACATTTGCTGTTTCCTGACTTGTTAATTTTAGCTATTCTGACAGGTATAAGGTGGTATCATCTTGTTGTGGTTTTGATTTGTATTTCGCTGATGCTGAGTGATGTTGAACATTCTTTCATGTGTCTGTTGGCCATTTGTATGTCTTCTTTGGAGAAATGTCTGTTCATGTCTTCTGCTCATTTCTTGTCTGGATTATTTGGGGGTTTTCTGGGTGTTGAGCTTGATGAGTTCTTTATAGATTTTGGATACCAGCCCTTTATCTGATAAGTCATTTGCAAATAAATATCTTCTCCCATTCCACAGGTTGCCATGTAGTTTTGTTGACTATTTCCTTTGCTGTGCTAAAAGATTTTATCCTGATGAAATCACAATAATTCATTTCTGCTTTTGTTTCCCTTGTCTTTGGAGACATGTCTAGCAAGAAGTTGCTGTGGCCAAAGTCCAAGAGGTTGCCACCTATGTTTTCCTCTAGGATTTTGACGGATTCCTATCTCACATTTAGGTCTTTCATCCATTTTGAGTTTATTTTTGTGTATGATGTAAGGAACTGCTACCTTCTGTTGATCATAATCAGCAAATACAACTTCAACTCTCTGTTGCAATACCACTATATTTTGCTGGTCAGCTAGTTTTTTCTTACTACAATGCCTCTTTAAAATTTTCTCTTCTCAAACCTCTACCCTTCCCAACTTGTCACTCATTCTCAGTGGATATCTTAACCTACTCTATGGGGAAAATAAAAGTCATCAGATAAGAGTTCCCTCAATTTCTTGCTATCGCTATCTTAAATTTAACTACTTCTAAACCTTTTACTTTCTTCGCTTTTCCTATTAAAATAAGTATCTACTTCCTCCTCCTTCCTACCCTTCTTGTGAGGCTAACTTCTCCCACATTTTCTAGATATTTGCAGTATCAATTTTCTTTCATTTTAGTTTATCCTTCTTAATGTGTTCTTCCTATTGGCATTTTAAAATCAATCACTTCAATTCTATCAAAACTAAATAAAGTAAAACCTAACCCCATTTCCTTTTCTTCCACTTTTTCTCTCTCTTCCTTTTAAGACCCAAATGTTTGAAAAATATCTGTGCTTTCTATCTCTAATATTTTCAGGAACATCATATATCTCAACCTACTTAAAATGGTATCTGCTTCAACTATCAATTCCCAGGGAGGCTGTCCCTCAAATTCCTGATGAGGTGGAGTTCATCAGGCCTAATTTGTGCTCTCATTGCATCATGTAACTTTTAATTATTGTTCATATCCCAGTTTCATATTATGCATGTATTTGTTTGATTTTTTTCTGTAAAGGACCGTCTTCCCACACTAAACCTAAGGTTTATGTGGGTAAGAGCTATAGTTATCTTTGCTCGTCATTGTCCCATCAATGCCCAGAACAGTACCTAACATATAGAAAGATATTAAATATTGTTGTTGAATAGTTATCACTAGTTTTAGGATCAACCCAAACTTCATTCCGTGATGCAATTAAGAGCTATGATTTAGTTTATCTTTTGTCCAGTGACAATGCTGTTTGAGTATCCAGTATGTACTGAAAACATGTGACCTATAAAAGATAGGTGTCAGGGAAAAGCTTCCTGGGAAGGACCACAATCTTGCCCTCATCCCATTCAAATATTTCAATTTTATCACAATCTTGCTTTTATTCTGAATAATCCATTCATTCATTTCAATATTATTTAGTACTTAATAATGGAAAAAAAACATTTTGCCAACCACTGAATTAAAATTGCCTGTTCTTTCCAGAAAAAGTCTCTGATTCTTTGTTTTCACAAAAAGATTCTACCATCATTCTTGTTACCCTTTGCAGAGGGCCTGTCTTAAAACAGTACATTAAATGTTTAATCCTGCTTGCCTCAAGAGGCCCAGAAAAATGTTTGGATAGCAATGGTATAATTATCTTTGATTAGTGACTGAGCCTACCAGCCCCCCTTCCTTTATTTTATATGACAACAACAAAATAGAGGAAGTGGATGTTGATTATGAGGCACTAATGTAGGGCGTTTATGCATTGCTATAATTCCACTCATGAATATGCATGGTTTATGCATCAGTTATTGTTCTCAACAGTATAGAAGGTACCTCAACCAGTGCTACACTCATTTAGCATTAGAAAACAGACAGGGATATTGGAAAGCAATTCTAGGAAAATATTGGGTGGAAGCCAAGCACTCTTACTTGTGCTCCATATGGAAGTGGTCCCTAGGCCTTTCATCGTATAAAACGCGGCTGCTGGTTTAAGATCCCAACAAAGGAGTTACAGCAGTCTTTAGTGGCAGCCTGGAACAGTGCTGATGTTGGGGTATAAAGCAACAGCCGTCAGAAGCAACACAGAACAGTGGGAAGCTCTGGCTTCTGGCAGCCCTGGTTTCAAATTCTGCTTCTGTTGCTTTCTAGTTGGGTTATCTTAGGTAGGGAATTAGCTTCTCTGAGCTTCGATGTCCCCAGCTGCAGAATTATAATGATGATGTCGGCTCTCGGGATGTGTATCCAAATTTAAAAGAAAACATAAATTTAAGATTCTAGTACAAAGGCACTCAGATAATGTTTATGGGATGAAATCTAAGTCAAGCACATGGATGAAATTTCATTTCAGTACATCTCATAAATTATTAAAAATATATATCATCTAAAAAATTTGCCTAGTGGAAACTGTTTTGGTCTTAGTCAACGGGCAATTATTTTACTTATTATCTGAATCCCACCCCTTCCATAAAACTGAAGTTCTCTCATTTACTCTATCCTAGATGCAATAGATTATTTCATGTACATATTAAGCCCACGTCTCCTAAGAATTTGCTATCACTCAGTTAACAAGCAGAAGTATGAGCCCATCCTTGGCTCCATCTGCCTTGTCCCCTGCCTGCAACAGCTGGTGGGACCAAGACATGACACCTGACGTGGGACTGCCAAGTGAAGTACAAGACACAGTTACACTTGAATTTCAGGTAACATCAAATTTTCTGGTATAAACATGTCCCAAATGTTGCATGGCACCCATTTATTGGCTAAATCTGGCAAGTTTAATCTGACACAAAAAGGGCCAACATTTCCCCCCCTCAGAATTTACAATTGGAATATAGAAGTTTAGTTAGTCCACAATTTGTGTTGGGACTGGTAGATCACATAGATCGGCCTTTGGACAGCGAAAAGTAAAGCAACCTGGTGTACACAGACAAAAGGAGGAACGAGGAGGAGGCTTCAGCAGTGCAGAGATGAGAGGCCACATGGCCAGAGAGAGATGGAGAGGGTCACTCCAGATGTCACCTACTATTTCCGTGATTCACTTCATTCTGAATCCAGACTGTCCACTTCCTGTTGCTGCATTCCATGAAAGGTCCCTGTATCCAATAAATTTCCTTTTTTGCTTAGGTCAGTTGGAATGAATTTTTGGCTCTTACAAGCGATATTCCTGTCATGAAAAGATCGGTTTTAATTCACCAGCTACCTCCTACCCCACCCCTTCCAGCAGGGCTCACAAGAGCCAGAATCCGAAACTGTATCATTTGGCGTGAAAGATCACCAGCCTGCATGCTTGTGCCCTTACCTGTGTACAGAAGACTGTGAAAATTAGAATTAGAATCAGCGAAATCTTGTGTATTTACATTGAGAAGTTTTGAAATATTCTCTGTTTTGAGGGGGGGAAAGTCATTATTTGGGGAGAAGCTGAAAGCTGATTTTTTAACAAGTACTTCAGCATCAGGATATGATTTTTTCCTAAGTTCTGTCATCTGATAAATGTACCTAAAGGTTAGTGAGAATATCAGCAGATTTCAGCCAAACGAAGCTTTTTAGTTCCCTGTCAAACTAGACTTCCAGTTTTGTTCGGTTCCTCGCTCTTTCCCACTTCAGACTTCTGTACCTGCCTTTCTGCCTTCTGTTGAGTCTCTCTAGAGAATGATGGTTGCATCTGAAAACTTGAGCTGAGACTGGTTTAAGAAACATTAATGTCCACATTCTCCTGTTTCTTTTTCCTCCCTATCTCTTGTTGCATTTGCTCTGTGTCCCTACCAAAGAAAAGGAGATTCCTAGTAGCTGTATCAATATAAAAAATATTCCTAGTTGAGAAAATCCCAATGACAGCTTAGAAATGGAAAAAACATGGAAAACAAGGGGGGAAAAAACCACTGCTTCAGCTGCCTATAGAAGCGAGAGTAAAGCAGGGAAAGAAGGGAAATGAAAGTGCTTACAAGCAGAGAAGATAGCCCTTTCAAATTCTTAGAGGTGCAAGAGAACGCAGAAAATTTGGAAACTAAAAATCATGTGATGTATCGGAGCTAGAACCTTCACTGCTTTATTTATTCAACAGTGTATCTTGGGACAGAGTGAGGAAGTCTGGAGTGGAAGCAGATGGCCAGGTCAGAGGGATTTTTTGTATGTGATAAGGACTTCAGAATCTGTTCTGACAGGGGCAGATTTTAAGCAGAAGAGAGGCATAATCAGATATGCATCCTAACACCATCTCTTGGGGACAGAATGGGAAAGCTTTTAAGGAGAAGAGACTTATTTCAGGAAATCTGATGATTCCAGTACAACAGGCAAGCATGATGACTGCCTAGATTAGGACAATGGGGAGCCTGCAGTTGTATGTGACCTAGAGGGTGGACTGAGTAAGTTTAGGGAGGAGGATGGACAGATCTTAGAGACTCGTAACTGGGAGGGGAAAAGAGAGAGGATACATACAGTCTGTCGTCATACAGTCTGTCGTGATTTACAGAGTCCTGACTTGGACAGCTGAAGAAATGCTGGGGCATTTCTCTGTCTCTCTCTCTCTCTGTCTGTTTCTCTCTGTCAGTCTGTTGGTCACCCCAATATTCTGCTTCCTGTCTCTCTCTCTCTCTCTCTCTCTCTCACACACACACACACACACCAGTCTAGAAAGATAAACTGGCTTGAGCAAAGGCCAAGAAGTTTAAAAATAAATAGTAAATTCATTGTTTGATGTGCCAGTTGAAGGTACTTTGGGCTATCCAGGGAGATGTGTTCAGCAAATTTACATTTCCAATGTGTGTTCACATTTTTCTAGAGCCAAGTGAGAGAGAAAGACACGGAGATGAAGGTTGGTAGTCACTAGTACACCCTGGCTGCCCACCATGGAGTACTTTTTGTAATAAAAACTGTATATAAATTTGAGTTACAGCAGTAAGGTTCTGAATTCAAAGAAAGGAGATTGTAACTTTGGAGTTATAATACAAATATAAGTGCACTTCAGAAAGTACAGAGTCAGCTTACCAATAAAAATGTGTAAAGAACTGATTATTTTCCTTCCTCCCTGTGTGTTTTCTTTTCTTTTTTACTATTCAGTTCTTCCCTCTCCACCCTCCTCCCTCCCCTGCCACCTCACACTCGTTTCTTTTTATCATTTTCCTTCTCTAAATGCCATTAATTACTGGGCATTTCAAGTCACCCACTGTTCAAAACAAAAGCTGATTTTAATAATTTAGGAGAACATTTGTGTTTGTAAACCCCAAAGGCTTATGGGAACCTGCAGGAAACAGATATTTCCATGTGATCTCCTTTCCTCTCCTTTATCATGTTAAGAAGGCAACATATAGCTCAGTGTTGAGATGTATCCAGATTCCAGGCTTAATGAAAATGAGTCTTCTGTTTTACCAGTGTCTCTTGGAATAGACCCAACCCTGCTCATTTAAACCTTTTGGTGGGATCATGATAGCAGTTAAAGAAATCCCCGTGTTTGTCTCACGGAATAACACCTTTTATCAAAATATGTAAAAGCTGCTAATTCTGGATGAATAGATCACTGAAACTTGAACTCAGTTTTTCTTCCTTTCTCCCTGTCCAAGGCCGCAAGCTATTTTAGAAAGACCAGATCACATTCAGAAGTCTCTTTCAACTATAAGAAGAATACCCCTAGAAATCTGTTCTTCTCAAAATGTGTCTTCAGGCTGTCTCTGGGGCTTTGTGAAATCAAAGATAACTTTTAGCTTGGGAGTGTGCAAACAGGACTTTGAAATCCACACATTCCAATAGGCTGGTTTGGGACAATTCATGGTTTTCCCGCCCTTGGAATAGTCCTCACCCTGAAAAGCTTCTAAATCTTAGTGGAAAAGATAAGAAAATGACAGTGAAGAAGACTGACATTTCATAAACACCTTTCCAGGCCAGGTACTTTCATCTTTGACTTTTACACACATCGTCTCATGAAATCTTCATGCTCACACTGCCAGGTAAGATGTATTCACTCTGGTTTAAGATGGAGGAAGCTGAGTATTAGGGAATTGAGTGACAGATCTGAGGTCACACATCTGGTTAACAACAAGCCAAAATTCAGACCCAGCTGTGAGTACCACTGGGATGTTCCGACTCCCTAGGTTTTTGTGCTAAACACTTGATGAAATATTCTACCTAAGGAAAACCTGTTCTCGATAGGCACATCTGCGAAAGCCCTAGCAAACCCATTTGAAAGAATTACTAAAAATATGAGGAAAACATGTAGAAGGAAAAATGCTTCGGAGATTTCCAAATGTTTCTGTTTTAGCTGGTGAGACAATACTTGTGTGGGCCACAAGTTGTTAACCATGTAGCAAGGACTTGGCGGACAGCAGAAACTATGAACTGTTTGTCACTTATCATCCACAGAAAACAGGTGTTAAAGGATTTAGAACACTGTGGAATTAACTGCTGGGTCTTTATCTGTGGTTACCAGCCACACTTTATTACTCCCGTGGGAGGCTAATAACTTTCATGAACTGCCACAGTCATGGTGTGCTGGTAAGTGCTTAACAGTGGACTCTGTGGAAAAAAAAGAATCGAGCCCCCTGATTTGTAGCATTTACTGATTTCCATGGCCTAAGTCCTCCTGCTATGGCTAATTTCAAGCTATCAACATGACGTCACTATACACAGAGTTGGGAAGAAATGCCCCTTAGCTCATTATTACATAGTATTTCCTTGTAAATAATGAGAAAAGCACAGATAATAGTAAAATAATTAAGAGGTAATACATTCTGAGTATTTAGGGACTTTTTAAATGTAGATTTGTTCATATTATATTATATTTGTTAATTTGTAATAATGGCTGTGCTTTAAAAGTTGAGTTTCAAAACTCCTGAAAATTTAAGTCTGCTCTTATGAGTTGGCATGAGATAACTCTAGCACCCCTATCTTGATGTTTTCATTCTACTTTTGGCTTCACTGGGCTCGTCTCCTTCCCATCTGTTCCTGTCAGCACTACATACTCTTCACCTGTCTGCCTGCTTTGTCTCCCATCAAACTGAGCTGTACAGTATCCACACTTTCACTGCATGGACTGATAGTTGTGTTTGAAAATCGTCCAATAGACTAGCTATCCTGAGCATTTATAGTCTTAACACCTGCATAAGAATTAGGATTTCTTAATTGAAATGAATAGTGACTCATGGTAGAAATTTCAGGGACCAGAGCATAGTAGTGGGTAAATATCTTAGGCTGGTGGAATTTCTCAGTAACCTGAGAATTACAAGGACCACTAGGTCATCAGTGCATAAAACAGGCCCTGAATCTAGATATCCAATGCCATTTTCTATCATGGAATATTCAAGTCATCCAATTTTTAACAGAAAAAAACGGGTCTGGATTTATATGAAACCAAGCTCAATTGTTCTGTTGCTCTTTCTCAAATATCTTGAGTAAACTGGTCTTTCAATAGGTAAAAGATTGCTTTGATTGAACTGATACACTGTGAATGTCATCAAGGATGTAAATAAATGAAAGGTATTTTTTTATTCATAAAAAATAAAATGGTATAATCTTAGATCTAAAAGAGAAGCTATGGGGCGCCTGGGTGGCTCAGTGGGTTAAGCCTCTGCCTTCGGCTCAGGTCATGATCTCAGCATCCTGGGATCGAGCCCCACATCTGGCTCTCTGCTCGGCAGGGAGCCTGCTCCCCCACCCCAACCCCGCTCTGCTTCTCTGCCTACTTGTGATCTCTCTCTGTCAAATAAATAAATAAAATCTTTAAAAAAAAAAAAAGGAGGTTATCAGGTTCTTGAGGTGGGGTGCATTGAAGCCCTTTTTTTGAACAGGGTAGTGCTTTGATCATCCCAGACACATGAGGGTATCTTTCTTTAAAGCTGTCTGGGGGGAGATGCTTAACAGGTGCTCTTGTTCAAGCTCAGGGAGGAAAATTTTTCAACAATAGGAACTCTGCCTGTCACACCTTAGTCTTCTCTGCTAAACTTTATATTTCATACTCTTCCTTCATTGACAGAACTGAGAAGCATTGGACATTGCTGTCTGAGGCCATTAAGCAAAGTCATTTCTTGAAGATTGTTAATTAGGCTGCTTGCTTTACATGTTGGAACAAACTCAATCCCTTTAATGTTTCCACAGCCATCTTATTTGCATGTTTCCCTCTGTGCAAACATTTCCATCTCTATGCAACTAATTGCATGGTAGGGATTTACCACCTCCATAACCACACACCTACTCATATTCATTTATCTGGCTAATTGCTGTAGCATTTCTCCTCTGGGATTACATGAATGCCAGCAATCTGCTGCCACCAAGAAAACTGCACCATCCCCTGAACTGATTTATAACTATGTCTCTCCTCTTTCCTGCCTTTAAGAGCTAAAGAAGAAAACCTGGATCCCTGTCATCTGTCAGGAAACCAATGATACAAAAAGGCAACTGGCAATAAAGTCTGCAGGGGGATCCAGATTCTCTTTCAGATATGGTAGTAGTGATAATATCACCTGTGAAATGTTCTAATTCCCTTGCTATTAATAATAATGATGCTGTTTAATAAAGAAAGCACTGAGGGGCACCTGAGTGGCTCAGTTGGTTAAGCGCCCCACTCTGGGTTTCAGCTCAGGTCATGATCTCAGTGTTGTGGGGTCAAGCCCCACGTTGGGCTTGCAGTGGTATGGAGACTGCTTAAGATTCTCTTTTCTCTCTCTCTCCATCTGCCCCACCCTGCACACATGCTCCCTCTCCCTCTCTCTCTCTCTCAAAGAAAGAAAGAAAGCACTGAACAGAGCTTAATCACTTTTAGTATATATTCAATAAAATGAGCCCTGTATTAGAGGTCAGGAGATTTGGGTTAATTTTGGCTCTGTCATGATTAATGACTTGAAAAATTTAATGCCATAAATATTATTAAGTACCTACATCATGTACAGCAATATGTGTGGTACTAAGAATAAAAAGGAAATGTATTCTATCTTCAAAGTACCTATGCTGTAGAGGGCATTATATTAAAGGATCTGTAGGGTCACTTTGAATTTGTATTAACCAGTATTCGAGTTACATAATCTTGAACATTGCTTATCATTTAGTTTCTTTTCTTGTCTACAAAGAAACTTAGAAATGCACAGCATTTACTTCCAGCAACTATCATGAAACTTATAAACTAGTGTGAACTTAAAAACTTTTCAAACATACCCAAACCTCAGGTCCCTCACTAGCAAAGTCAGAATATTAATATCTACCTCTCAAAGATGAAAGAGCCAAAGGAAATAATGTAGGCAAGCCTTGGCACATAGGAACTACTCAATAAATTATAGCTATTATTAAATTAGTTAATAGATATTTAGAAGGATGAAATAAGATAATTTATATAAATTACCTAATACAGCATTGAGTACATAGAATGCTCCCAAATATGAGAGCTAATCTTATTGGCTTATTATTATTTTAAACCATACTCATTATCTCATTGGCATTCATTGAATTCATTACAAACTCATAAGATGAATTTTTAGTATATATTAAGAATTAGACTCATAAAAGATAAGCTACTTGTTCAAGATCATAGAGCTTCCCCCATTTAAAAAAAAATAGAAGTAATAAGGAAAATGTTGAGTTTAGAAAGAACATGACACACCAACACCAACAATTATTAAAATGTACAATCAGCTGGGCTAATCAGCCTTAGTCTCTGGAGGACCCCAACTCTGCATGTAATCACCAGATGTGAAGGCATGTGGATATTACTGCCTTCACTCCTTCAACACGCTCCTGACCACTACATGTGAGGCCCTGTGCTGCTGTGATGGAGACATAGTGAGAACAAACAAGAGTCTTAGTTTCCATGATGCTGAAAGTCTAGCGAAGGAGAAATTTAATAGCCAAATTATTACCCCCAAATTGCTACTTGGATCCAAGAACAGGTATGTTTGTAAGAGTAGGGGAATTTGGGGGGCGCCTGGGTGGCTCAGGAGGTTAAGTCTCTGCCTTCGGCTCAGGTCATGATCTCAGGGTCCTGGGATCGAGCCCCACATCGGGTTTCCTGCTCAGCAGGGAACCTGCTTCCCCCCCTCTCTCTGCCTGCCTCTCTGCCTACTTGTGGTCTGTCAAATAAATAAATAAAATCTTTAAAAAAAAAAAGAGTAGGGGGATCTGGACAACAAGTGAGAGAATTTTTACATGAGGAAGTGATGACTGAGCCACCAAATTCTGGGGAATAAGTAAGAATTGTTCAGGTGAAGGGAGATGCTCATTTAGGCACTCCAGAATCAGTGAAGCACAGGTAGGAGAGGACATTTTGTATCCCAGCAACAGGAAATGATGACTAGAGCAACAAGGCAAAGGTCGGAGTCACGTGAAAAGAAACTGAGATAGTAAGGGTCTGGAGGAAGCCAGAGTATAACATCTCGTGTTTCTTGCTACATACTCAGTCTTTATCATAAAATCAAAAAGAAACCACCAAAGGCTTAACTTGCTGGGGATACAATCAGATTTATATTTTGTAACATACAAAATGACTATGTTGGGAAGAACCAATTGTCATGTACAATTTTTTTGTTCAAGGTAATAGCTCCAACCATTCCTATATTTGACCTAGAAAGGGATAGGGCTATAACATATAGAAGAAGGCATTACCCATGTCAAAATTCTTCTCCTATTATTAGGTCTTCTTATGACCCTGATAGTATAAATAAAATAAGATCATTATAGTTCACCAGTACTTTAATTAACCTAATGTCTGGCAGGATATCCTCAAGTTTGTGTCAGAGGAGATCCCAATGCCACAATCTTTTCCAAAAGCTGCACTGTCATCACATCATTTATTTATTATCTCATTCATTTATTTATTCAGCAAATATATACTGAGAATCTACTATATCCACAATGTTCTAGGTCATAAGGGTTCATCAATAAATAAGAGACAAAAAACTTCTCCTTCAGATAGTTTATCTCTTCATGAGAGTAAGGAGACAGTAAATAAAGAAAATAAGGTAGATCTAAGATTACAGATCTGTCAGATTATGATTAGTGCCCTGAAAAAAACATGGACTATTTCTTCTCTGGCATCCCTCTATAAGGGAAAACATCACTGAAAAGGTGACAATCTAAGCAAAGACCTGGGGGTGGCTATCACAGGGAAGGGGAGTGTATTTAAAGAGAATATAGAGCACATGAAAAGGCTCTGAGTTGGGAAGATGTTATGGGAATTTCAAAGAGGCCAGTGTGTCTGGGGCAGGGTGAATGAGACAAGATATAAAATGAAGTTAGAAAGATGTTAGGGTAGGAGCCAGATTGGGCAGTATCCTTAGAGACCATTCTTAAAGCTTTAAATATTATGATTTATATGCAAAACCATGGGAAATTTGTGAGTAGAGGGGTAATGTCAAGATCAGAATTTAATATTATAACACCAATTACTCTGGCTGCTAGAGACAGGTGAGATGGAAATAAGCAAAGAATGGAAGAAGAACAAATAGTTAGAAAGTGATTGGCAAAATCCAGGTAAGAGAAAATGGTTACTTGAATCAGACTGGGAACAATGAAGGAACAAGAGCTGTCAGATTTTGGATATATTCTATAGGCAGAACCAAAAGGACTTGGCCAGGTATCAGATATGAAAAATAAGGTAAAGAAAAATGACTGTAAGATCCTTGACAATGAGCAATTAGACAAGTGGAATTTACGCCCAGGAAGGGAGAAGATGGAAGGGCAGGTTTCACGGGGAAGAGCTGGAGTTTGATTTGAACTTAAGTCTGTTTTGCCTATTAGATATAAAAGTGGTGATTTTGAGGGGCGCCGGGGTGGCTCAGGGGGTTAAAGCCTCTGCCTTCGGCTCAGGTCGTGATCCCGGGGTCCTGGGATCAAGCCCCGCATTGGGCTCTCTGCTTAGCAGGGAGCCTGCTTCCTCTTCTCTCTCTGCCTGCTTCTCTGCCTACTTGTGATCTCTGCCTGTCAAATAAATAAATAAATCTTTTTAAAAAAAAGTGGTGATTTTGAATTAGCAATTGGATTTATGAATCTGGGCTTCAGAGGACAAGCCTGTCTTGGAGATTAGAATCTGGAGACCATCAGTTTTGCCATTGATTGAGATCACCAAGGAGATGGGTATAAACCAAGAAAAGGTCCTAAGTCTGAGCACTATGTCTTTCAGTGTCTCGTAATTAGGGGGATGAGAAGGAATAAGCAAAGAAGAGTAAGGACTGGTTATCAGTTTCATGGGAGGATAATTAGGGACTGTTTTACTTTGAATTCAAATGAAGAACTTACACCAAGAAGGAAGGAGTGAGCAACTAAGTTAAAAATGATAGATCAAAGAAAGTAAGGACAGAGAATTAACCAACTACTTCCTGCAGTACACAGCAGGTAGAAAGACTTTTGAAATTTGTTCCTCAGAGCATCTGTTTCTTTCTGGAGTTTTGTGACTCCAAACAATTCAGAACTACCACAAGAATCACGAGAATGACCATGCCTTCATGTGTATACTCCCAGTACCACAACCAAACATCAAAAATGCCAGTGGAAGGATGTATGCATTATTTGCCTTTCTCTTATCTACCCTACTAATCAAAACGGGTTATAACTATCCTTAAGCAAGAATATCTGCAACCCCAATCCTTGAGATAAAGATTCTTCTTTTTCTTCTTCTTAATTAGAGTGCAGAAGATAGTCATTCTGATTAAAAAAAAAAAACAACTATTGCATTTTAGGGGAAATTTCAGATTCATCATTCTAATACCATAAAAGGACAGACAGAGGCAGTGATATAAATCCTGTACTGTTCAAGCTCAAGATCCAGCCAAGTTTATTCTGTGTTTGAATAGTCTCCTTTCTAAGTAAGTCAAACAAAGGAGTAGACTTGAACAAAATGGCATTAAGGAGGGCCCATGATATAATGAATATGTGATATAATGCATATATATAATTACATAATGAATAATTGAACTCTACATCTGAAGCTAATGATACACTACATGTTCATTAATAGAATTTAAATAAGATACACAAATCAAAAATACCCAAACAATGGGTTAAAAAAATAAGATGCCTGTTCCTTTGCTTTCAAGGGAGATGTCTTAGTTACATAAATGGAAGTTGCTAAGACTTGTCCCCACGAGGACAAGCATAGCATAACTGCACTTTCAGTGGAACCCATTCTTGCCTCTCCATTGAGATTTGGTAGTCTTTTTTCTTTTCCTGGAATCAGGTTGCTTGATCCATATCCACATTCCGATTCAAACTCTGAGTATTGCTTCTTAACAAACATGCATTTTAATTTCCTCATCAGGAAAAGGGGACGATGTATTATCTACCTTGATCAGATTTTACAAGGATAAAATATATGCAAAGCATGTTGAGTAATGCTCGGCCTAAGAAGTGGCTTGTTGGACGAGGACCGCAGACAGATGCTGGGGGATTACTGAGGCAGTACTTGGAAAGGTGACAGTAGACAGGAAGAACAAAAACTGCCGATCTAAAGTCATCCCTATGTTCTACCCTCGCGCTTCATTTACGTATCTCTCTTCGGTCCTGGCTAATGAGCATCTAGATGTCATCTTTACCCACTTCACAGTCAGAGAGAAATATTTTAAGACTGGGATATGTCAAAGACTAGGGTTTGTTTATGTAATATGTAGGAATGGTAATTTAAAATATCAAAGTGCTAAATGATTTCAGAGGTGACCTTCATTCTCTGTATTCAGGGTAATGGAGAGGTTCCATGGAGGTCCTTCCCTCTCAACCTATTATTGCTCCATCCTCTGAAACAGATCCCTCCTACTTTGCTACAAAAAGCTCAGCACATGAGGGCCTCATAAATAAATGTTTCAAATCCTGTTAGGCATCAAACAAAAATCAGACACTAAGAAGTTCATTGGATAGAGCAGAAAGGCCTTTGAGTCTCAGAGCCAGAGGAATTTGCATCTGTATTCCTTAAATTTCCAGATCTTTGTGGCCATAGGCAAGTGACTAAACTTTTAACATTAAGTTTTCCCATCTGTGAAAGTGTGATAATTTTATCTACATCTGAAGATTGCTCTATGACTTAAGTTGAATAATATCTTTAAATGCTCAGTATATGGGGCACCTGGGTGGCTCACAGAGTTAAAGCTTCTGCCTTCAGCTCAGGTCATGATCTCAGGGTCCTAGGATCGAGTCCCGAATCGGACTCTCTGCTCAGCGGGGAGCCTGCTTCCTCCTCTCTCCCTGCCTGCCTCTCTGCCTACTTGTGATCTCTGTCAAATAAATAAAATCTTTTAAAAATAAAATAAAAATAAATGCTCAGTATACAGGTTGGCACAAAGTAAGTGCTCAATAAATGCTCCATTTGTACATCCTTTGTACAGCTTGCATTTGAAGGACTCCTGCTTATAACTAGCCCAGTCACTTGACTGAAAGCACCTGGAAAGTGAAGACCATCTCTTCCTTAGCTCTGCATCTTATTAGCTCACATTCCAGGGTTTGCTCAAAATAAGTTGTACATGCTTTTTAAACAAAATCAAACATTTGCTATCAGATAATTGACATAAATAGACACATAACTAAAATCGTTTTACTTTATTCTCAGATTACAGTTGGTTGCAGATAAATTTTAATAAATTAGTCTTGTCATTTGCCAAAAGAAAGAAAGAAAGAAAGAAAAGAATGTCATCCTTTCCCTAATTCAAGATTGCATTGTACCTGGCTTGCTGCTCACCAGGATAGGTCAGGAATTGGCAATACTCCGTCAAATGCTAACACTGACTAGGAGGGATCATTAGCAAATTATTGTGTCCAAAGAGTATAGAAATCTTAACTTGCATAATAGTTGAAAATAAGTAATCTGAGAGAGCACAGGGTTTGAAAAGTGAGGCAAGAACAGAACTAACTAATGTGGTATAAGAGTTACTAGAAAGCTCATAGGGGTGGCTTGTTCTAATGTGCCCTAAGGTCTCATCTACAGAATTATGATTTAGGGTATCACTACAGTCTTGGTGCTGTGGTAGGAAGAGCAAGTCAGGGCTCTCTTAGACTTTTTGGGAACCAACACCTTTTTTCCCCCCCTCACAGGTATGGGTACAAAGCATTTAGCTTAAAGGACTCGTCTTCCTTTTCTGAGCTACCCTGGCCCTATCAGCATCCTGGGGTAACTTCAACCAAAAAAAAAAAAAAAGAGAGAAGAATCTCAGATGATTTTTCCAGTCACATAATGTTAAATAAAATATGAAGTTCAAATGAGACACTGTAAGAGACCCTCTGAGGAGGTTATGAGGACAAATAAAACACAATCATCTGAAGTAGGGCACTCTTCATGAGTTTTAGAAAAGCATAATTTAGAGGTACAAGCAGTGCCATGGCGAACCTCGTTGAGACCGATGGAACCCAAAAGTGAAAGTGAATCACAGAACAGATGGTGCTCTAACCAGCTGAGACTAACTCAACCACAGCCAGGTTTATAGTTAAGAAAAACATGGCTTCAGCTAAAAGGTCAGGGCTGTAGAAGGTGAGTGGAATCTAACAGGGTTTGCCGTGAGGGCAACATATCGTCAATCTATTGTCTCAGGGAAAGTGAGGTCTTTCTTCAAAGCAATTCAACAACCTTTAATTGGGGTAAATATTGTTCACTTTCAGACATTTCTATTTACATATAAACATATATATCTCTTGCAAACATTTTAAGCTAGTATCATTTTTTTCCTCAGCAAATTATAATGAGATTATACTAGTAACAGTTTTTTTTTATTCATCTGGTGTTCGAATATATTAAATAAATAAACTCCTTAAATCTGTAACATACTTTTAAATAAAGGAGCTAACTTTTCTATCAGCTTTCAACACCCAGAGTCATAGAGGAGTCAAATCATCATCCAAGGTCATGTAAAAGGACAAATCTCGGCTCTGTTGACTCTTTCAACAAAGGGTACAATCAATACTATTACTATAATTTAACAGGATTTCTTTTTTTTTATTTTTTCCAAGATGACTACTCTTTGGTAGAGTGATTTTATATTTATTATTCCAACAATCATTGTGTGGCTATTATTTCACAGATACTTTCTAAACGTCCTAATAAGAGTTTGTGTGTGTGTGTGTGTGTGTGTGTGT